>JANIPN010000004.1:48986548-49006371 GCA_027478595.1 Erythroxylum anguifugum
ATTGACATTATGATTGTGAGTGTTTTGTTTCTGGAATGGGCCCTAGTGATTAACGAAATTCTGATGATTTGAAAAATGTTTACGAAATAAAGTGGGCTCTTTTTGAGGATTGATTTCCACATACCATGTTTGTGGTTTTAAAAAAAATTATACCGAGTTTTGACTGATTGGGTAGGATAGCACGCCACTCTCACGAAGCACGAACTCGGATATCACCCATAGATGTCGAGTACGTGTCTTGTGGGAATGGGGTGCTACAATCTTGGTCGACTCATAGTACGCTCCAGATTAGCAATTATTTCCAAGATCTGGAAACGTCTGAATGTGGACATTTATCCTGCACATCAAAATTATACAATACACACATTGCACACACACATTAATAATTGTACAATTATTATAATTCCTTTATTTACAAATGTGTATATGGAATATGTATAATGCTTGCTCAATGACAATCCCGGGTATCTTTTCAAATTTCAAATCTTATGCACATTCTCATCTTTAGCATTATTTGCCTTCATAATAATCAATTCTCGTTCATTTTTACTAGATACTTATTACTCAACTCCTTTGAATAACAATTACAATCATATGAACCTCTTCATTTCTATTATATACATGTTTTTGATGCTTTAATATCAACAATCCATTCACTAATGTTATTCTAAACATTATATAATCATACAATATCCAAATTCTCATTCTTTCCTATATCACCTCCAAAATTCCAGACCTTCAGGTCAATTTTCCATGATCATTATGAACTGGTAAATGAAGTAATTTGATAACACTTTCTCCTAGAAACGTGTTCCCATTGTCTTAAGTTTCTAATAATACCAAAATCTGAAAGTTATACCACAAACATTTTCTAACTGTTCTTATACTAAAATAGTGCCCTGTACTCAACTTCCATCTAGAAATTGAAATTCTTAGAGACTGAATTAAAACTAAATTTCAACAGAAAATTTGTAACCCTATGTCTCTTGTTTACTCCAAATAAAAAATCATTCCATTTGGATAACTACAGAACAATTTATGGCTAAAATATCGATGCATGTTCAAGCTGTGCAAGAAAGTTGGTCGCGGCGAACTTTCCCAGAGAGGAAAATTCCTCATGAATTCCTACAAGTTGGCTGCAACGAACTTTTCCATAGAGGAAATCCTTCAAGTTGGCCACGGAGAACTAAAGAGTTGGTCGCGGAGAACTTTCACAAAAGCACAATCAGGACTCATCTTCCAATTTTCCAAATTCTAACTCTTTACTTACTACACTCACTAACTTAATCTTGTCTATCATTTCTAATTCAATTTCTCCTAATTTTCCCATCGTTCTAACTCCATTTCAACTCAATATCATCTATAAACAAATTATAGTCCATGATTGATCATGAACACTAATAACATAACATACATATATATACATATTCATCATCAACTACTACATATATTTAACTTCATTTTCACTTTCATTTTACATTCATTAAGGATTCATTCTAACTCTAAAACATCTCTATATCACTTCATGAATCATACATCATCATCCATGTAAAAACAAGACATGAATCTATAACATTCCTCATTCACGTTTTTGCATATACCCATCCTCAATTTATGAGCATTTAACCTCTAACTATCATCAAATCATGTTTCATTCATCAAATCAATAAGAGTGATGCTTATACTTACTTGTTT
The DNA here is from genome assembly GCA_027478595.1 of Erythroxylum anguifugum. Lineage (NCBI taxonomy): Eukaryota > Viridiplantae > Streptophyta > Magnoliopsida > Malpighiales > Erythroxylaceae > Erythroxylum > Erythroxylum anguifugum. The sequence goes on from JANIPN010000004.1 coordinate 48,988,244, forward strand.
AGCTTCAATGTCTTCAAACTCTTCAAGATCTCTCTTAACCCTAGCTTTCTTCCACTTACACAATCTTTATCTTGCCAAAATAGAATAGGTGGGTTTTTCATCACCAAAGTGAAGACAAGTAATTATTTGGAGTGGCTAGATGAAGGGTGTTAGCAAAGTTCAACGTTGATGGTTGGGTTGGGAGAATATCGTGAGTGAGAGAAGAAAAGAAGAAGAAAACAAGTAGCAGGGAAAATGAAAGACGAATATGAAAGATGGTCGTCTTTCTTATGGGTGTCGTGAATGACAAATAAAAGACCACAAATTGGTCTTTAATTTAGGTAAAATAATAGTAAGTGATGAGTGATAGTGACGCTTGTCACTTTCCTATGATCCCATTTTGGTCTTTTAATTTACTAATCCATTTGTCTCCAATTTTCAGTGGCACTTGTCATTAAATCCTAATTTCATTCATAAATATTTCCACTGCTATTTGACACTTATTTCTACTACTATTCATCAATTGTTCTGCTACTTGGCATTTTTCCTAATTCAAAAACACCCTGAAATTCTAGAAATTTCTCATATTTCACCAAAAATTCTAATTTACTACTTATACACTCCAACTTAATTTTTAACACATATAATTCACAATTCCAAATATAATCACATTTGTAAATCAATTATATTCCAATAAATGCCAATGAATGCATGTACAATCATTTTAATGTGTGTAATAATCAAATTCACATGTGTGTATGCTAACATTATGCATAAGCGTGAGATGCATTTTCCTATTCTCTCATTGCTATTTTCTCAATTATAGAAATCTAGGGTTCTAACCCTTAGTGTGAGAACGGGATGTTACACTCAATACCTGCAAATATATAGATTGTAACTTGTAGTATCGAAAGGTGTTGATCCCACGAGGGACCAACTAAAACAAGTTGAGCCTAACTTTGTCTAAGGTAATAAAATATGATATAAGTTAAAATAATAACAAAAATTAAAGCAATTAAATAAAATCAAGCAAAAAACAAATAATAAGTGAGCTACCAATTTCATGTAAGGTTAATCAAGGATGAATGCATTTGATTTATTATTTTATTATTTTATTCTCTTAACAATTATTGTTCCAATTATGTGTCGATCATAGATTTTCTAAGGGCCTGATTACTCTCTCAAGACTTAACCAATTAACCCTAATTGAATAAGAAAGTTCTAGATTTTGTAACCTCTTGATTTACAAAACTTTCTCAACGCTTCAACTAAATTCGAAGCTACCTAATGGATAATCAATTTCTCACACATGATCTCTCTTTGAATGATTGTTGATTTGTTAATCGCATGACTTATGAAACTACTAACTTTCGTTGTGCAATTTAATCGGATTACTTTTAACTAACTCTCTCGATTTTTTGTCAAAGTATATGCATGCACAATTAACACAACACTAGAATGTTATATTGAATCAACAAAAATCAAAGTCACAAAATAACTACAAAATAAACAGTAATATGGATATTAAAACATCATGAATGTAATAGACATCTGGAATTTTAGTTTTTCATCAAGTATGATGAAAATAACAAAAGGGAAACAAACAAAAACTCTATTCAGAGTTTGATCTAGAAAGCTGGAAATCTGGACGTCATCAATCTTCCTTGTTTGATCTACTTTTGCAAGATGGCAGCCACATGTTGACACTTCATAAGGTTTGTAAATAGTCCCAAGGGTCTTCAGGGTGTAACTATTTTTTTATCTTTAATCAATTCCAAAAATGCCTCGAACCCTAAAATAAATGGAAAAAGTTGCACTTGGAAGCCTTTGTCACAATCGTGACTCTGTGAATTTGCTCTCTATCACTATTGTGCATATGAAGTCATGATCATGACTTTGGGTAAATCACTTCTGTCAGAACCGTAACATGGGAGTCAAATCTCTTGTTCTCCACCTATCTGATTTCCAACACTAACAAACACATCAAACATCTTAAGAAACATAAAAATAAGAATGAAAACATGCTCTAAACCATACAAACATTTACAATATAAATAAACCCTCACGTTATTCATGCAACAATAATCTAATAAACACCTATAAACATACTAAAATAACTATCAAAACATAGTATAAATTGCACCTATCAATCTCTTTGATAGTAGATAGTCTTTAATAATTTGTTATAACATTCCATGCTTTGATCATAAAAGTGAATTAAGAGCTCGAGACCCTTTATTCCTTTTTTGGGCCTCTTTTTTTAACCATTATAATTATAATTGGATCACTTTCCATTTTATCTTAACCCATTGAGATAAATTAACTTGCTTCGTTTGTCCTTTCTTTTAAGGGCTCCATACGTTGTTACATGAAGGATCTATTCGCCTCTAAAGTGTCTTAGCTATAATTGGTTCCTGATCTAATAGCTGAACCAAGACATTCCCAGGGTCATCTAAAGGCCTATCTTCTCCTTGCATTGGGGTATTAACAACTTTAACAATCTCATTCATCATCACTTGAGCAACAAAATTTCTAATAGCTGTTCCTTTTGTGGAAGTTCCTTCTCTAATATGAGAATCATACTTCTCTTTTCTATCAGTAATGGTGGGCTTCCCATTTCTCTTGGGGAATGGGGAGACTTCCTTTGGTATGAAAGTGTTATTTCTAACTCCATCAATCCCCTCCTCATTTAACCTCTTTAGTTTGAGAGTTTCAGGTAAGTTGTGAACCATTCCCACCTCCATGCAGATTGTCACGAAACCTATTCTTCTTAACCTTGTAATGTTTTCATTTAAGTAGATTGGCTTCTCCATGGAGCTTGCTAGGTTACTCAAGCTTATTGTAGGTCAATATTAAAGGAATATGTTGTGAAAATTAATTCATATTGGTACGCTTTCCATTTTGTTCTTATCTAAAATCATTCGAAGCCTCCATTTTTGACGTGGTAATGGATTTCCTTGGTCATGACCCGTCTCTAAGATCTTTTACATACGAGCCTCTGCTTTAATGAAGAAATCCTCCTCAGTCGATTAGTATTTTGTCAAGACCGAGCTTAATCCAATTAGCTTTCGCCCATCTATGCAGATGAGGAAAAGGGTCTTTCGCTACCGGTTTAAGGCTTGAGGTAGGGCTTGCTGAAGGGGCCAAATAGTTCTCATAATCCAAACTGTTCTCAGGAACCGAAGGAAGCGAAGCAGAACTTCGATTTTCACTTTGGAATGAGAGGGGACAGCAGGAGGAGGTTTTAGATTGCAATGCCATGAATCTAGTGTGAGCTTCAGACTAGCTTCCAGGTACTAGAGGGGGAAGGAGTTGGAATGAGTACACGAATTTAGGGAAAACGAAAAGAAAACATGAATTGTCTACGGCAAAAGAAAAAGAAAACATGAAGCAAACGAGGGAAAGGGATCCTTACAACAAGATCCTTTTTCCCCAGCTCCTTACAACAAGATCCTTTTTCGCCCCACCATTATCAACATACACGAAACGTAAGATTTAACTCCCAGAATTCACTAGTGAGCAATTCATATCGAAGTTAAAATACCCATTCTACTCAGAAATAGAACCAGAAAATATTGATGACGAAAGTACTCTTTTCCTGAAAAATAATCCAATCCTATAACTCTATTACTGAGTCAATCTTCTAGAGCCACCTAATGGCAATCCAAATGCTTTCGTCCTTAAACTACATGTAATCGAATGCAAAATTCTCTCTAATTTTTATCAATAGATAAAAGCACCAAGCAGACAAAAGAGAAGTTCAACTCATAATTGCTAGCACACAGCAGCTAATTGATGGCATTCACCTACAGGAGGCTGGAGAAGTTAGTGGTAGCGAGACTGCATGAAGATAAAACTGTTGAGAACATTACTTGGAATCATGGTCTAAATGAGCATAAAGCTTCTGGTTTTTACAAAAACAAACCCATAACTCATGCTTGAAAACCTACTAGCCAAGCTACTATCTTTCAAGAACCCTCTATCAATTCAACCAATCCCTGATAGCAACAGCTTTAGGAATTTAATTAATGATTGCCTTCAATATATTCAACTGATGGGGTCAAAACGGAATGGTATGCTCCTTAAAATAGTAAACATTGTTAAGCAAAACAACTCAAGAACACAAAAACTATTTTTGCGGCGTCATTTATTTGGTGGATATAAGTGCTACGGGGTTATACTGCGGACGCCTCAGATTTCACCTGTGCAGTTGGGATATTGGGTCGAAGAAACGTTGAGCGTACCGTGGTGGGGCGCTCTGTTACCGTGTGAATGTTAACATGACACAACAGCTGTCCGTTATTTCAATCCTTATATCACTTGACCCAGCAGATAAAGCCAAGAGATTCGTATGAAATCTAAACAAATCATTCTAAATGTCACCCAAATTATAATTCTAAATGTCAAGAAACATACAAGTTCTCAATTTTCCAAATCCATTGTTCAATCATTAATTGACAAAATTAGTCTGTTTTTCCTTGGGCAATCAGGAGATCATAAGCTCGTCAAAATTTAAGAAATGATCGAATTCAGGGTAGAGCTCTCAAACCGAATCAGTTAGTTTTAGGATCGGGCATGGGGAACAAGCCAGCACCAGCGGCTCCACGCGGAGGCGAGAAACCTAGAAACTTCTGGAGATTCGTACGGATGCTAATCGAGCAAAGGAAATACAAGAACGCCATGGAACAATCCGTGGAGTCGTCGCCTTGCAATCCTCTGTGACTCATCTTCATCACGATCCCGATCGGCTTGAAAGGCAACTTAGCCACAACCTTGCCTTCAAAGAGAGAGTTTAGCAGTCCAAACACGATAAAGAGGACCAGAGCCACGACGGCACCGGATTTGAACTTGAAGAGAGAAAGGTCGCGGCTTGTCTCCTTGAGAGACGTCTCCACCCGATCAATTTTCTTGGTCTTGGACTTCTTGCTGGTGATCTTTGTGGTCTCAGTCTTCATGGTCTCGAGCTTCTTCGAGGCCTTGTCGATTGAGGACTTTAGGGATTTGTACGAACTTGTACGGTAAATTAGGATCCATGAAATGGCCTCGCAGACCACGGCGGTGCAGACCGAGATACCGAGCACCGTTAGGCTATCGGAATACTTGAAGGAGGAAAGGAACTGGTGAGTTGCCATCGAAGACGGTGATTGGGTAGGAGAGCCACCGAGGGAAAGTTTGGAGGCCAAAAAAAAAGAAGTGCTGTGAGGCAGCGTTGGCTGTGCCTGGAATGAGTTAAGTTGTATAATTAATTAATTATTCCAAATAACCCAAGTGACAAGTGAAAATTTGACGGCTGGATGTTCGGTTAACCTAAACGAATATAATTTAATACTTTACTAGATATCGTTTCCATAATTTATTAAATTTATGAAATAATTTTTAAAATTTAAAAATTTTAAAAATTTTAAAATAGTTTATTTTTATATTATCCAATTATACTTAATATTTTTAACTCTATCTTTAAAAATTATAATAATAAATAATAATCAAATTTTTAATTTAATTTATAAAATTAATTTAATAATTATTAATAAATATAATTAGATTTAAAATATATAAATTTTAAATAAGATTTGATTTAATAATTAAAAATATATATAATAAATATTAGTTTATAAATAATAACTTTTAAATCATTTATTTTAAAAAATATTTTTATTAATACTTTATATAAAATATTAAAATAAATTTAAATAAAAGTAATTTATTTTTAAGTTTTACTTAATTTATAATTATTATCATTAATAAAAATATTTATTTTTATTTTAAAAATAAAAATTAAAAATTCACAATAAATCTAAATGTTGAAGAAAATAAAATAACTAATTAAAAAAATTTAAAAAAAAGAGAGGAGGGAGGGAAGGAGAGAGAGAGAGTAAAAATTTTTGAAAATTTTGCAAAATAGTCCTCTATTTTTTAAATTTTCGGTATTGACTAATATTTGACTGATATTTTAAATACTGACCGGTACTAACTGGTATCATCTAGAACCGACTAGTATTTAAATTCAGTACAATTGACCCTCTGTTTTATACCAATTTTAGTCTAGTACGGTACCGACTAGTACAAAATGATATCCTAAACCTTGGTTAAACTGTTATGACTCTATTTTATACCACTTTATTTACATATATTTTTAATCTTACAAAAATGTGTTAATAAGATAATATAAGAAAAAATAGAAACAGGATAACTGAAACAGAAGATCTGTTCCTTTGACTGCTATGATATTATTGGCAAGTTTAATTATATTTCATTCCATAAACTCTTATTTTTCTATTTAAAAATAAATACTTAAATTTAATATTTTTATTTAATTGGGTCTTAATGAAAATTTTCCTTAATAAATGGTTGCTTGTTTAGTTTTATTAATTATTATCTTTATCCATTAACATACACGAGTGATGAGTTGGCACTATAACAAAAATTATTTGTAAAGAGACAACTTTTGGCTTGGCTAAAATACCAAGAATAAGATGCATAAGAAATCCACGCCTACCCATTTTAGGAAAACAAGTTTAATTCACAACTTGATGCTTGTGCCCACAATATCTTGAATGAGATCATGCATTCAAAGTTGTTCACCTCAATGTCAACCACAGGTCCACAATTGCTAAGCAAAGATTTATTATCCATGCTAAAATCTGCTTATACTTTTTGGATAACATTTTCCATAAGCGTATCACTGAGAGCTTCGGAAGACAAAATTATTTTCCCATGGATTCACATGAAACGAGGCGAGGACGCATAAATGACCAGATATTTGCAAAAGCATCGGCATCATAAGATGGAAGTCAGCAAAAGCAAATTCAAAACTAGAAAATTATTAAGGTTTGCAAAAATTAAGTTTCCTTGTTTGTACGCTAAAATTGACAATCTTAAAAAAGCTTTAGGCACCAAAGAATTTGAAAAAAAAAAAGTCGAAGATGGAAAAGCACATGTGCTTTTTTTTTTGGGGATGAAATTCATGTAAAATTTTAGGGTTCCGTCAATTTGAGATTCAAGCAAAATGACTTTCTTAATGTTTGAATCCTTTTTGAACTATCAATGTTGGTTTATAATCTACATCAAGTAAGTTGATTTTAATTTTTGGATATAATTATTTAAAGGCAATAGTTATCTTATGCATTAAAAATGCTATACACGTTTATTATTTTTAATTTCATATTAGGATTTATCCTTGACTTATTTTGCGACAACCATTTTCTATTTCAATATAATCTTATGGTGTTGTGATATTTGTAGTTGCTTATACTTCGACAATAAATCGAGAGAGTGAATTGAAAGTAATTCGATTAAGTTGGGTAAAAAGAGTTAACAACCTAATAGGTCACGCAAATATCAAATTAATATTCATACGATCTTGTGAAAAAACTCAATTATTCGATAAATTACTTAAGAACTAGTTGAAAACAATAGGCTCTTTTTGTGAATCGAGAGATTGAAAAATCTGAAATTTCGAAATCAGTTAGGGTTAAATGATTAGTCTTGAGAGAGAATAATCAAATCATTCGGAAATCTAGAATCGACACCCAATTAAATCAATGGTGGTTAAGGGAGCAAAATAATGATAGAACTAATCCTAGGCTTTCATACTTGATCTGTAATATCCCATTTTTCCATAATATGCTTAGGGTTTAACCTTAGATTAAATAGTGCATATACATGCATAACATTAGCATTTATACACAAATTGATATTTGTGCACATTACAAGTTAGCTAATGCACTCAATTGACTTATTCCAGGGTATGAAAAATGTTAAGTGATCATGATATGAATTATGAATTAATATGTCTTGAATTTTGGTATGATTGGATTTCAATTAGTAAATTGGAATTAATGTTATGGATTAGGAAATTAATAGATTAAATGCACATTTGGACTAGGACAAATGTTAAGTGGTAGGATAAATTGTTACATGAAAATTAGGGTGAATAAGCCTTAAATTGAGTGACATTTGGCATAGTTAAATGTGTGACAAATATACTAGTATTTAAATGACAATTGGACCAATTATTATGTGACATGTGGACCAATCTTGGAATGACATGTGGACTGATTTAGTAGGGGACAAATGGCAACCTAATATGTGGACTAGTGGCAGCTGATTAATTAGGCAAATGTATTACATGCCTTTAAGACATATGGTGAGTTTAAAAGTTGACACCTAGCATGATGATGGAGCAAATTCCAGCAGCAATGTTTATTGTTTCCCTCATCTTTCTCTACCGAAATTGCTCCAAATTTTCTCTGTATTTTGTTCTTAACCCTAGCTAAAGTTCGGCACAAAAATCACACATAAATCCTTCACCAAATTGCAAAGAAAACTAGTTGATTATGATCTTCATATTGTTGTCCGAAAATCACCCTGCTTTCACCATAAGTTTATGTTGATTTTGCTTGCATGGAGACTTAGTTTAATATGAAGTTTTTTGTTGTATTGGAAGCTTAATAGGTAAGTAACAATATGAGTTTTATGGCATGTCAAATGATATAAGAATGATGCTTGAATTGGAATGAAATGCATATGATATTGGTGAAGATATGTGCTGGAAAATGTTACGTGAACTTAGAAATTTTTCTATTTTGTTTTTGGTTTATGAAAACCGTGGGATATACATTGATTTTAGGATGAATTAGGTCTGGTTTTTAAGTATAATGAAGGTAGATTTATACCAAAGAAAGATGTTAATTTGATGTTCTTGAATTGGGAAAGAACTAGGACTATATGTATAATAATGTAAAAGTTTCTGGTTTGATACTTTGTGAGTTGTTAATTGAAAATTTTTGAACTGGAATAAGAGATGTTACTGATGAGGAATTGAAGTATGATTAAGGCCTAATAGACGTGTAATTAATGAATTATAAAGAGGTTGTTTAACCTAGGTATAAAGTGTAAAACCATATGGAAAAAAATGAAAGAAGACTTGCTGGAATATGTTAGCTGTAGTGTTTTCACTAAACATGCATCGATATTTTGCCCATAAATTGATCTATAGATATCCAAATGTGATAATTTTAAGTTCATATTAAATTAGAGACATATGAATATATTTTTAATGAAGGAATATAATTTTAATTCTATCTCTAAGAAATTTTCAATTTAGCTTGAAGTTAAGTTTTTGGATTATGTCACTGTTTGAAAATAGTCTGTATTCTCAACGAAAGTTGAATGTCGGACTTAGGTCCGATAAACATGAGATTCTGTCTATGCATTATAAATGAATGCTATACATGGCATATTATGTTATTTGAAGCATTCCATAAAATGTGTGTTCAGAAAAAGGCGTTGTGATCAGAGTAGCCAGTCTAAAAGAGTTGTAAGCTCAGAATTCTGCACGTAGAGCTTTGCTCCATGATTTCTGTATCTAACTGTGTCCAATGAGCAAGTATCTATATCTATATCTGAAAGGCGCTCGGTCACAACAAATAATAACGAATCTGGAGTCTCATAAGCGTCTGCGTTTGTATACTTATGATTATGAAATATATTATCATAAAATCTTTTTTGAAATTGTGATGGTAAAGTGACGTACCGGATAATGTGATTGATTATGTTATTCATGTTTCGAAAGAATGTTTTTGAAATTGGTTGATTGTGTAATATTTGTGTATTTGACCTGAGTGAGATCATCAATGATGGTTCACTTATTAAGTTCGAAAAACTCATCAAAAATTGCAACGTGACTTTTCAGGTACAAGACAAGAGACCTGATTCCTAAGATTGTCGAGAGGAACATTTTGGATTAAGTTATGGCTTAAAGGTCTATCAGTTGACATCAGAGGAGTTATAGTTTGTAATTTGTAGTTTCTTGTCATATAGAACTTTTGTATAAGGATTGTAAATATTTGTTTCAATGAATACAATGTAAAATTTTGTCAATAAATGAAATGAAGTGTTGAAGTTTTTTAGTATTGTATATTCTTTATGATGCCATTTAAGAGATTATATTTGCTTTAGCATACCATTGTCATAGGATATGTACTTGAAAGTCCTCTGGATGTTCAGGTATATACTCTATAGTAGTGGGATGTTACATAATCATCCTTATTTTGTTGTGGCAGCTTAATTATTAAGTGGTTAAGTACTTAATTTTATTTTATTGTTTTAATTTCTAGTATTTTATTTTCATTCAAATCATATCTCACAATCTTAGACAAAGTTAGGTTCACTTAATTTTATCTATTTCCTCGTGGGATTAAAACCTTTAATACTACAATTTACAATCTGTATAAATGTGGATATTAAGAGTTTTATATTAGGTAAAACTTGCTCAACAAGTTTTTGGCACCATTTAGGACCTTTTGAATTCCTTTGTTGTAAGGAACTTTTTGCCTTTCTTGTATTCTTACGACTGCATGAGCACAAGAGTTACTCAGAGTTCAAACAAGATTGTAGAAACTTTAGCACTTGATATCACTCGACTAGAAGAGCAATTTAAAGGGCAAGACCCCAAGAAGAGACCGAAGAAAGAATGACAGAAGAATTCAATGAAGGACTCCAGCAATGAACCCTTATGGATTTTATGAGACTAAGGTTCAACACTACACATCAAGACATCACTCAACCACCAGTACAAGCAGTATCATTCAAGATCAAACCAACTTTGTTGAACATGTTGCAAACCAATGTAAAGTTTTATGGGTCAACTAATAAGGATCCTAACATCCATTTGGTAAATTTTCTAGGAATATGTGATACTTTTATATATCATGGCATGTTAGAAGATGTTGTTAGGATGAGGCTCTTTCCCTTCACACTAAGGGATAAAGCCAAGACATGGTATCACCCCTTAAACCTAACAAACATCACAATATGGGAGCAGCTTGTGCGTGTGTTTTTAGACAAGTACTTCCTTTTGACAAAGATGACAAGGTTGATAGAGGAAATTACAAATTTCCAACAAACCAATGGGGAGTCATTTTATGAAGCGTGGGAACGTTATAAGGATTTGCAAAGGAGATGTCCTCACCATAACTTACCCAAAGAATTCCTATTGTAAACCTTTTACAATGGAATTAATCCACTGACAAGGGGCATCATTGATGTAGCATCTTCAGGATCTCTAATGAGAAAAACAGATGAGGAAGTGAAGGAATTATCAGAAGAGTTGGTGAGCAATAGATTTCCTAGGACTTTAGACATAAGTAGATAACAGACAACCTTTTGTGATCAGAAGGGAGCCATTGTTATTGATTTGATAAAAGAAATGCAGGCAAAAATTGATTGTTTAACCAGACAAGTCAATAGCATAAGAGTGTCTTCATCAGCTTCAGTTAAAGTAATTTAGCATAAGTGTGAATTATGTGGACAAGACAACTACGATAATGTCGATTGGTTCTTGATGCAAAATAGTGAAATAGAACAACTCAACTATATGGGAGCACAATTTGGTTGAGAAAGAGGAAATAATCCTTATTCTAGCACTTATAATCTTAGGTAGAAGAACCACTTGAATTTTTCTTGGTCGAATAATACAGGAGGTCAATTTCGAAATCAAGGGCCATCTGGATTTCAATAATAGAAATCCAATTTTACTAACTTTAAATTGGATAAAATCTTGGACAAGCTTATGAACATGGGCAAAGCTTATAAGAGGCACAAAGGTAAATTTGAGCAACTATCTAAAAAATATCCCTTTAGCCTTTTCTATTCATAATTCAGAGGTTTAAATGAGTCAATTGGCAAACACATTGTCGATAAAAGTGTGGGGAGTCTCTCAAACAATATTGAAGTAAACCCAATGGAGCAACTTAAAGCAATCAAACTTATTAGTAGGGAAAACCTGAGGCAACCAGTGAAGAAAAGATCTAAATCTGGCCTAGAAGAAGACTAAGAAAAGAAGAAGGATATAGATACGAGTGAGTGCACTCCTTATATTGCCCCTTCACTATATCCATCTAAGATTCCATTCCCCTAACGATTAATAAAGAACAAACTCGATGCACATTTTAAAAGGCTCGTGGAGAAGTTGAAAACTTTGTAAATTAATCTATCTTTTGCGGAGGCATTGGAGTATATGCCTAAGTACCCAAAGTTTCTTAAAGACATATTAACAACAAAGTGGCATTGAGAAGAGAATCAAATGGTCACACTAACCGAAAGCTATAGCTCTATTATCACTAGTCACCTGCCTTTAAAACCGAAAGATTATGGAAGTTTTATAATACCCTTTGTGATTTTTGAGTTAGAATTTGCATAGTGTTTATGCGACATAGGCGTAAGTATATATCTTATGCCTTTGTCGACCTTTAGAAAATTGGGGATCAATAATGTGAAGCCAACTTTGATGCTTATTCAATTGGCAAATCGATTCGTAAAGAAATCGTTTGGCATAGTGGAGGATGTTATTGTAAAGGTGGACAAGTTTATTATTCCTGTGGATTTTGTCATATTAGATTTTGAAGAGGATAAGAGTTGTGTATTAATTCTTGGAAAACCCTTCATAAACACTAGAAAAGCACTAATAGATGTTAATGAAGGCAAATTGCTTCTTTGGATTGGTGATGAGCAAGTGGAGTTTAGCAAGAACAAAGACTGAAACATATGAAAGGAAACATCTCTTGCATGAAAATAGACATATGGAATAGTATATCAAAGCACAAGAGAAAGGCTACTTTGAAGAAGTAAGCTGTGAGGAATATGTGACAAAGGATATAAAGTTTGAGGAATGTTTAAAAGTCCCTGTTCAAGAAGTTGAAGGCGAAGAGTGGAAAATGGTGATTGCAAAAGAAGACAATCAATTTACCTTCCTACAACACAAAATGTTTGATTTCATCGAAAGTTAAAGGGATTTTATCATTCCCTATTATATTAACAGTTTATTGTTAATAAGGGCATTACTAAAGTTACTTCGATTTCCTAATTTGATTGATCGTGCCCTTTTTAGTATCTCACCACATGTAGCTTATGTACAAGTTACTAAACTGAAAGTGACCGAAAAGGGTGATAGCAAGTCACTCATAATTAACCCGAGATGAGTGTTGAAGGACGCAAGGTGAAGCTAATGACCATAACTTAGTATGTTCAGTAGTTAGATTGCAAATATTATATAGTTAGGTTTGTTTTGAATTCTAGAAAAATGTTTTTAATTATAATAATTTGGAATGGTTTGGATTGTAAATTTTCCTATTCTTTTTTAGCGAATATAAGTTAGGGAAGGTTAGGAGAAGTTCCTCACGCTTGTTTCAAACGATAACATACTATTAAAGGAGATGGCACAAGAACAACGACGACAACACTATGACATAAAGAGGATATACAAATACTTCACTACTCAAGGTGCTCAAATTTTGTTTCTAACATAGTCACCACCTCAATCAACATAATGAGTTTCATGCTCTAGCCGTTCTTTTTTTCTTAACATTTTTAGTTTCCTTTATGTGTTGTTTTTTCCTTCACATTGAGGAAAATGTCTTGTCCAAGTGTAGGGAGGTTTGCATTGTTATTGTCATCACGAGTGCAAAATTTGCATGTCATATTGTTAGTTTTTGCTTAGGTTGACACATTGTGAGCATAAGTGTGAATTTTGTGAACGTGTCAATGGCTATAACTTGATGGAAGTAATTTAGATTTGAACATAGTCATTGAAGTTTTAAAGACATATTAGCTTATTAAATTTGTGTTCTAAGTATCTTTGGTTAAATATGCATGATTAATTAGGATATGACGACAGTTCATTCACCTTAGGAAATTTGTTACATATATTTATAATTATAAGTCAATTGAACAAGTAGCATCATTAGTAATCTTTCATAAGGATGATTAGCTAAAAAGAAATGAGGTAGACTATGTAAAATGTCAAAAAAAGAAAAAAATAATATTTTTTTAAGCAAATAACTTTTCCGTTAGCCTTTGAGTTATGAATAAAGCTAGTAGTAGCTAGTTGAGAATGTGATGTAGCTGAGTAACAGAGAATATTCACAAAAAAATGTTTGTCTTTGTGTCAAAAGATTATAATGATATTCCAACCAAGCTAATTAATAAAACCTGACCTAATAGAGTAACCGGGGGACATTCTTGACAAAATGTTTGTCTTTGTGTCAAAAGACTAGGTCAATGTTAAAGACAATTAAAAAAGTAGTATTTTGATAAATAAATTCTACCAACCTTTGAAAATAGCAAGAATTTTTATGAGAAGTTACTTAGTGATAGTTGCAATTTTGGTTGACTAATAATTATCAATGTGTGTGTACAAATGCTTCAGGTGAATGATTGTTGTTTGAGGTTAAATTGGTTTCACGAAGTTAGAAGCCATTGTATCATTAGTGCATGTGCATGATTGTATGTGTTATTATTTGGTTTTTTTGTTTGTATTTTTTTTTTTGCTTATGGACAAACAAAATTTTAAATGTGGGGATGTTGATAGTTATAGTTTATATTATGTTTTGGTAGGTGTTTTACTGTGTTTATAGGTGTTGATTAGATGATTATTGCATGTTTAGGCTTAGAATTATGGTAATGTGATTGCTTGTTTATGTTTTAAGTGTTATGTGGTTTAAAGCATGATTTTGGACCTTAATCTTGTGTTCTTGAAGTGTTTTGATGTGTTTGTTAGTGAATGAAACCAGAAGAATCAAGATTGAAGGAAGCTGGAATATGTTTGGGTTAAAAGGCATGGTGAATCGAGTGTCATGGTCATGACAGAAGACTCTTCCCTAACCTCCTGTCATGATCGTGATAGACACTAGCTAGACATAGGATTTTCCATCTGTTTTGATGTTTGGAGGGCATTTTTGGGACAATATGACACGGACAACCCTAAACTTAACCCTAAGACACTCATTTACTATAAATGAACATAAAGAGACCTTAGAACATTGAGGAAAAATAAGGGAGTTCAATAAGGGAGCACTGGAAGCATTAGTTGTTTCAACATTTTCCAGACCTATCCAACTCAAGTTCTTTCTTCTTCATTTGTTTATTTTCTTTATGCTTGATATATAAACTTTGATTGAAGTTGCCATACACGTTTGTTATGTTTTAATTTCATATTATGATTTGTTCTAGAATTATTTTGTGACTTGATCATTTTTTATTTCAATAAAATCTTACGATGTTATGATATTTGTGGTTGCTTATACTTCGACAATAAATCGAGAGAGTGAATCAAAATTAATCCAATTATGTTAGGTAGCAAGATTTAGTGACCTAATAAGTCATGCAAATATCAAATTGCTATTCAAACGAAGAAAGATGTTATGTAAAAACTCAATTATTCGATAGATCACTAAAGAACTAATTGAAAGCGTTAGGCTCTTTTGTGAATCGAGAGGTTGCAAAATCTAGAATTTGTTAAACAAGTAGGGTTAAATGATTAGTTAGTGAGAGAGAATAATCAAACCCTTCAAAAATCTATAATTGATGCCCAATTAAATAAATGGTGGTTAAGGGAGCAAAATAATGATAGAACGAATCCTAAGCTTTCATACTTGATCATCCTTGTTTTATTATGGCAACTTAATTATGAAGTGGTTAAGTGCTCAATTTTATTTGATTGTTTTAATTTGTGGTATTTTATTTTCATTCAAATCATATTTCGCAACCTTATACAAAGTTAGGTTCACTTAATTTTATCTATTTCCTTATGGGATTGAAACCTTTAAGACTACAATTTACTATTCGTACACTTGTGGATATTGAGGGTTTTATATTAGATAAAACTTGCTCAACAGTAGATAAGGTTAAAAAATTCCTATGTTCGGATCCCAAGAAAGCTCTTTGCATGTTCAAAGGCATTAATTGAAATGAACAAAGATCTTCCCCCAATAGTTGGTTTATTGACAACCTCTTCCAATAACTTCTTAGCTCTAAGTAAACTAGCAAATGATATATTAATTAATTTTCTTAATGTAGTATAGAACAATGAATTAGATGAACCCCATGTACCATGTGTTTCCCCTAAGGAAAAAATAGTATAAAACAATCATCTTAATTTCTTCACAATCCTTAGAAAAATTAAATCTTAAGTAAAAACTAAAAAATTTAAATCAAACGGTCTAAGGAACCCAAATTTGGACACATGCATACCCGATTAAATGACTCCATCATCGTGACAATGAACAGAGATGGTTTTTGCAATCAACAACTGCTTTAAAATTACCGATTTGCTTAATCATGTATGGACCATCAAATCATCACCACCGCCTCCATTTTCATCTTTGTTCTTTAGAAGATTTGAACAAGTTGTACACAACATATAGTATATACAATCACACATTCATCTAATAGCTTCGTCACAAAAAATCAGATATAGAGAATAAAGAAAAATAAATAATTCAAGTAAGACTAAAATCTTTGAAGAAGACGATTAGCCATTCAAGGTAGGCGGTGATTAAAATTAATGAATAGATTTATTATGCATTGATTTTTTTCTTTAGCAAGGATGATTCTGCTAGATACCTCCCATCAAAGCTCATTTCGAACATCAGAAAAATCTACCATGTCGACATTTTGTGATTAATTTATATCAACAGTTTTATTCTAAAAACACAACAAAAGTAAAAGCACGTTATAGATATAATTATTTTTCTTAGGTAATTTATAAACAACACACCCCATTTGTGATCTAGATCATTTAAAAATTCAATCATACTAGTAAAAATGAGAGTAAAAATGTAATGGTAGAAAATAAAAGGAAGAATAAATTCTTATTTACCAAACAAGTACCTTTAATCACCAATATAGAACAATCTATTCAGTACTCAAATGTTGTAAGTTTTAATTTGAGCAAGAAAGCATCCAGTTTATGACAAAAGTTTGCTATGAAAATCTTAATCAAACACAATATGTTGTTTTGCCTTTAGTTTCATTAAAAATCATCAAGTGAAAATTTAATGAAAATAAAAGAAACAAGTACATGCAAGACCCACATCCAATTTTGGGCTTCACTGTTATCTGCTACATTCAAATGGGTTTGAGATTGGATAATATCATTTTTTAATCTGTTATTTCAATGCAAAGAATAAAAAGGAGATATTGTTTGTACACAGTAAAATAGAAACTTGGAATTTGATTTGAATAAAATGCATGAAAGGAAGTCAATTTTGAATAACAAATTTGTCTTTAATTTATTAGTGGTTCCCTTCCATTATGTCAAAGAAATATCACACTTAAGAGGAAAAAAACACAAAAAGAGAGAGATTTTTTTGGTAGAGAAAGGCAGCAAAACAAATATCAGCAATAGAAATATAGTAAATAAAATGAGAATCAAGACCTAAAAATCAAATACATTTGAATTGGAAAATAAGGCATTGCAAAAAAAATAAAAACCAAGTAAGCCAAATATCAAGAGAAGGAAAGATTGCCCACAAATATGCTACCAATAACCTAAAATGACTTCTTTTAAAAAATAGTAATCATGAAATGGGGTGGAAATAGCAGAGAATTAACATATCCTCCGATAAGGGCTTCTTGCGGTTTCTCCTTATACCATTCTCAAACCTCAAAGATAAGCACAAAAACAACATTATGTAGCACATTTTCAGTAGACTGATTCCATAAACTGTTTAGTATGACAAGAAAATTGAGCAGTATTTTTTTAATCATTATCGACTCTATGCATTTCCCTACCAATTATATTAATTGGCTTTTATAATGTTACAGAATTTAGTTATTTCACAATATTATCTCGAAATATGTAAAAGTTCATTATTTGCTAATAAGTTCAACAAATCTAGGATATGATTGTTAGAAATATGTGAAAGTTCATTATTTGCTAATAAGTTCAACAAATCTAGGATATGATTGTGGAAAAGGATTTGATCAAAAGACTCGAGCCCCAAGTCTTCTAATGACTAAGCTGCATTTTCTAGCTAGTGAGTTTGCAAAGACACAAGTTAACAAAGTGGATGGTTAGATAACATTTTCTAACAACATGGTTTAAAACCAAAGTGTACAATCCCATTAGTATGTAGGCATGTAGCATGTACATGGGTAACATGGTTTAAATCTTTTAACATTAAGCTCATCTTTCTGAGCCATTCATCCAAAAACACTATAAAACACAAAAATGTCAAGCAATGCAAGCTATTAGTATTAGACCCCGAGTCTTTTTGCAAGTTGGGATTATTGATCGAGGAACTATTGGTAATTAGTTATGTGTAAATAAGAGAAGAAATTGTGAGATTGGAATGAAATGGAAAGAGATT
>JANIPN010000004.1:49006471-49022166 GCA_027478595.1 Erythroxylum anguifugum
AATGCCAGTGAGATTTTGAGCCTTATTTGACTGACACATTCATATCAGTCTCATTGTCTTTTGTTAATGTGTGACCTACATGATATGTACAACCTAATTTTTCCTTGAATTTCTATTCGAGACCACAATTTTATCACATGCATTAACATGGATATGATTAGGCATTCTTTGCTTTTCCGAACTACAATAGCCAAACAGCCTACCCATTAAATGATTTTCCTTCTTGATAAGCCCCTTTAAGCCTTATTAGCCTTTCTTTTTGTATCAACTATATTACATGCTTTATACTTAACCAAATGTCCTACCCAAGCCATAAAGCTAGTGGAACATTTGTGATTTGTGAGTTTGTGGATGTACAAAAGTGTAAGTGTGGGGGTGTACATATGTGTGAGTTGGTTAACGTTGGGATGTTTTGTTATATCTTATCATTGAAATTCCCATATTAATGTATTTTATTTTAATTTTTACTAGGAAAAGAAAGAAAGAAAAGAGAAAAGAAAAGAAAAAATAAAAAAAGAGAAAAGAAAAGAAAAAGAATGAAAAACTTTTGTTTAAATAAATTTATCAAGGAAGAAGTGCATATGAGTTTGCAAAGTTATTTATAATTAATGCATCTGTTTAGAGTTATAATGAATGTGTTATTTAAATATGTTGAATATGAGGTAGATGTTCGTTTGAAAGGTTCACTTTTGCAGTTTCAATGTATTGTCATCAACTGTATAAGTGATTCCTTCAGATTAGTATATGTTTCATGTGGTTTGTGAGAGAGAGCTGAACTGGATTGTGAAATATAAATGTTGCATTCGTCATAGCTAACAATACCTAGTTTTTTTATGATTGTTAACTTGTGCACTTGGTGGTATAATTGAGCGTTACATTTGTTACATTTGTTTCAATAACTTTAATGACTCTAATGCTACTTGACCCAAATACATCTTATCTTACCTTTGCCCACATTACAACCTTAAAAAGTCCTTTGATCCATGATTTTGCATGTGAACTTTAGTGGTAGAGAAATGAAATGATATGTAAAGTTGTGGATTGTCATGAGCATGAATAGTGATGTGTGTACCCGTGGATATATTTTAGTTAAACACATTTTCCGAGTCTACCATTAGATTGCTTAGTTTTTGAAGATATTGAATGTTGATTAATCATGAGTAAAAGCTTAGAATGTTAAGTTCTTCTTATGATTTTTGAAAGTTGTTTATCTTTTTTATGATTATGTGTTCTTGGAATATATGGGAAATGAGTAAATATTTTAGGTCTTTGAGCTTAATTTTAATGTTTTGCCCGAGTACGACCAAAAGCTAAGTGTGGGGGAAATTGATAGGTGTTTAATTGATTATGAAATTATTCTATAACACTTAGTAATTATTGACATGAAATTGCTTAAGATACTCACTTTGACTCATATGTGGTTTTAGGCACAATTCGGAAGCAAAGAAGTTAAAATGAGACGAAAGCATAATATTTAGGTCATTTTTTGAAGATTAATTTTCAATCGTCTTCATAGAGCAAAAAGAAGAAGTTAAAAGGCAAGAAGAAAATTAAAAGAAGAAAAAAAATGCAAATAATCGCTGGAAGCAAATGAAGGCAGCTGGAAGGAAGCAATCCATGACCAAAACGACGCAGCGCAGATGGGAAGTAGCAGCACAAAATGGCAGCGTAGTAGATGGGAAGCACAGACACCTGCGTTAAATGCAGTGTTCAAAAGAGAAGTCCGTGAGGGTTAAAAAGATAGGTGAACAGTAAGGTGGGCATAACATGTTTATTTGTCACATCAAAGCTACAATAACGGGAGATAGAATAGAAAATATAATAGAGAACATAAGAGAGCTGCGAGAAGTGTGGAGAAGCTACAAGGGATCTTCAGATAGGGTATTTTAATGGGGGCTAAAGCATTTTCTTAGGAGAGACCCATGAAGGGCTAGACATCTTGACGCCGATCTAGAGATGACATCGACGTCGACGATTTGGGTTAAGTGTATTTTAATGTTTTTATTGTTTCTTTCTCTCATTAAAAATTGATTGTGTTGTCCTATGTTAGTTGATTTGCGTTTTGTGTATAGATAATTGGATTTTCATTATTGTTCGGTTATTTGTGTACGAACTCATTGAGTATAGTGAAATGATGATTTTAATGAGTTCATTGAATCGTTTAATTACAAACCTTAGAATTTTGATGTAATCCATAATTATTATTTTGAAATTCATCTGTAGCGACTAATGATTTGTAATCATTAGAGATAACATGACTTAGGTTAAATGACGCATTATATATAATTGTTGCCTTGATTAATCGATTTTCTTAATTTGTAATGCTACTACCTAATTAAATTTAGAGATCATATCCGAGGTTATTCGGTGGTTAGGTTTAATTAATGATCGTTTCTTGATTAAATAAAATATAAGGGAAAACTAGGGTTAATTATTAACCCACGATAAATAGTTGCTAGGAAAGGTTAGAAAATAACAAATCAATAAAATATGTTTAATTAGGGTGTAGGCCGAGATTGAACCAAAGACCGGGTTCCTATTGAATTCTCCACTTTTATCATTTTTCTCATGTTTTTTTAATTTGTTTTTATTAGTTAGTTTCATTTTATTTTCTTCTTTCTAAAACCAAAACCCCCCGGTTAAACATAAACACCAGTTAATTTCATTTCAACAACTTTACACACACTCTCTGTAAGATTGACCTAGACTCACTACTGTTATAATAATAGTCTAGTTATTTTATTTTGACTAGCGTTACGACGCGCTATCAACGTTTTATTAACTTCATCCTTTGTAATATGTCAGCAACATATAAAATTACATGACCTCTTAGATGAGCCATGGTCGCCCAAAAAGATGTTATCCTTTACATCTTCATTAAAAAGGTAAATTTGACATTTCAATTGGAGTTAATTTTAAAAACTAGATTTGTAATTTAAATGATGTTATGGGCCTAAATAAAATTTAAATATTGATAATTCCATTGTAGTTTAATTAAATTTAATGAATTTATACAATTTATCTTTTTACCTATTATTTTATCACAGTTATTTTAATCTAAGAATTAAATTTCAAAATTTAAAAATTATGAATTTAATCAAAAATTAAATTTTAATTTTTAATTTTTATAAAAACTTAACTCCTCTTCTTAACTATTTTAATATATAAATAAATATTAATTATTTAAATTTGTTAGAATTATATAATTATGTATGCTGAATTTAATTTAATTTTTAAAAGGAGTTTATAATTATTTTTATTTGATAAATAATTAACAATTTTAATTTTACTTTATTTCATTTATTAAAACATAAACTAATTGCATCGAGTTAGACTTATAGCCTAGATTTAAATTTAAAATTTTTATAATAAGTTAAATTTGAATTTAAAAATTAGGTCAAATATGAATCTTAAAATTTTAGAAGAAATTTGTGATGGATTTTGGTTGATCGTAATCTAGCTCAGCCCGCCCCACGGGCCTTGTCACGATTTGTCTGAGTGGCCCTGCTCGCTGCTGCAATTATAAACGGTGGATAGACATGTCCGATTGACCAAATAGTAAGATTATGTTCTTTTATCATTTTACCGAAGTCTTGATCTCTTCTTGTAATTACTCGTTTGGTTCTGCGATAGGGTCTCCGAGGTAGCGTCTACTAACTCCTCTATCTAATCTCTTTCATCTTTCCTTCTATGCATTTTCATCTTCTATGCATAGCCTACACGTAAAGAACTTGTCTAAATGGAGCTTCAAAAGTTTCTTAAATTCTGTCGTCAGGAGCCTGTCATTCAGTTTTCTGATTGATTTATGTTTTGTTTCGTTGGAAAGTGTGGAAAGGAAAAATATAACGGGAACTTTTTCTTATCTTGGTAGCTATTTTTCATCTGGTTTCCTGTTAAAATGTGGAGTAATTTACTTGATAATGAAAAACTATGTTATGTAGCTCTGTTTGAAACACTTATTTCAAAATATTTTATTATTTAGACCTCTGAACTCCAATCTCTTTGCATTAGATAGTACAAGAGGTTTCCCGGACACAAATATTCCCTCCAAGGAGTTCGGTTTTGGGTTCTGGTGCCAGTGTCTGCTCCTGTTTTGAGCTTCACTATTAGCATTTTTTGTGATAATGGTGTTTATTTTTTTTTATGATGCCTGATATAAACGTTGAACAGATGTTTATGTGATTTGGGATTATTGATGGTTGGTTTGGCTTTCGAGTCAGTTACTGGGTCATGTTACCCTGATGCAGGAATTGGTGTCTTGTACTATACACCCCATTGTAGTTTGCTCATCTCTTATGTTGAGAGTCTCAAGTATGTGATCTGTTGCAGTTTCCAAGTTAAAGCTGACAGTTGAATATATAATTGGAGCAGGTTTTAAATGCATATGTAGAAGCTTGTGTTAACTGGGTCTTATGACTATGTTTAACCGATGGGAGAGTTTGACTTCTTGCACACGGAGTTGTACAAACTTGGTGGACTTGTACATGCTCTGTAACTCTGTTCGCTTCACCTTCCAAGTTACTTCTAGCTCATGTCTCCATTACTCTGATTAAGCACTGATTTACATGTTCTTTTTATGCTTCAGGTAGCGGGATAAAAGGGACATATGGAATATGGAGTTATTATGGTGTGTTGACAAGATGCCTTGCATTACCTCAGCATTAACAATTTTTGCTTGACTTCCTTCAACTTTAGTTAACGTCCGGGAATTGCCCAACTTGTTTATTCGATGAATTCCCTATTATTGTCCTCACCTCTGTTCATTAAATTGCATCCAAGCTATTCCTCCACTGGTCATCCGTTACATCCTTTACGTATTTCCACTAGTTGTCACAACATCACTGGTTCTAGCTGCATGCCTTTTCTTCAACTCTCAGCCCCCAATAAAAAACATTTTCCCTTGCTCACTAGTCACTTTTGTACTGAAGCTACATTTCCATCGAGTGAAGGATCAATATCTGTAATTGATTTTCAAGAATTGGTTGAAAAAGATTGGTCCTTTCTTGATTTGGATGAGTTAAATTCCAATGAGGAGCATATCAAACGCATTGGCCGCATTCTATCTGCAGGAGGAATTCAAGAGGATTCAAGGGTTTTGGTTTCAATTGGATCAGAAAAATTTGTAGATCACTTGGTTAAGACTTCATCTTACAATTTCTTGCTTGTTGTTCATGATTCACTTTTTCAATTAGCTGTTATCAAGGAAAAGTATGACGAGGTCAAATGTTGGCAAGGGGAGCTGATAAGTGTACCAGAAAAGTGGGCACCTTTAGATGTTGTGTTTCTCTATTTCCTACCAGCTTTGTCGTTTACGCTTGACCAGGTTTTTGCGGCACTTGCAAAATGTTGTTCACCAGGTAATTATGAATGCAATGAGTTTATCTTTTTTTTCACTTGAACCAGTTAAACACAAACATCAAATTCCATTTCAGTGTTTCGACTAAAAATGCATATACAACAATGAAATGCTGTTAGAACTTCATTAACTAATTAATCGTATCAGTCATCTTAAATTGGTGGTCATCAGAGAATTCAAATCCCTGTTTGAGCTTCTGACCTCTGAGCAATGATTATTAGGTGCAAGAGTGGTTATTAGTCATCCCCTGGGAAGAGAAGTATTGGAACAGCAGAAGAAACAGTACCCAGATGCTGTGATCGCTGACTTGCCTGACAGAGTAACCTTGCAGAAGGTTGCAGAAAATCATTCGTTTGAGGTGACCGAGTATGCAGACGAGCCAGGAATTTTTCTTGCTGTTCTACAGTTTTGTGAGGTGAAAAACTCTCAGTAGAGCATTTCTGTAAAGGGTGGTGCCCAGATGCCTTGAAAGTACGAGGTTGAAACAAAAAATTCTAAAAAAATCTGGAATTGCTGAACCTTATGTATGTTAGAATCGCTTTTTGGTATAGCGGATGTGAGCATTATCTGTTCTTCATCTTATTCCTTTTCACATTTCTTGGCCCTTGAAGAAATGCTCTTCACTGATCCTTTCCCTCCAGATATTAGGTTAGTTGCTCTTTTTTATCATTATGCTTATGGGTTATTAACACTGCATTTGAGATTTGAAAGGGAACAGATTTTATGGAACAATGGAGTTGGCTCATGTAGCCAAGACTTTTCCAGGCATCTATATGGTTTGGTAGTCGATTAAGCCTCTAGTTTTACGTCTGTTCAGGAAATGTTGTACAAGAGCAGCAAAGTCTGCAATCTGTATCAATATTTTAAGTTTGGTGGCCCACTGACTCTTAGTAGGGCTGGGGTAGCCAGATTTCACTTGTCTATCCTAAGCAATTTTTGAAAGTGCTCGGTAAAGCTACAGAATTTGGTTCTTTAGATGTACAAAAAAAACTGTGTTATCCAACGTAGAACATGAGCTAATTTATCCACAATTTGAATCATATTATCAGCATGAACTAATCTATCGGGAAATGATCTGCAACAGTCCTTATAACTTCGTCATGTGTTACCAAAATACAAGTTCAACTTATCACAGGACTCGTAGGAGGGCATGACCACGGTCTATTCTTGCTTAACTAAACCCTTCCAGGCTCTTTTCTACCTGTTCAAACAAATATTTTAGTGAATCTGTGCCAGGACTTGCAGTTAGCTATTGAAAACAAAAAACAGGACTGGTGGAAAAGATGATCGAAGTTTGCAAAGATAACGAAGTTTGCTGTGCCTTGGTCGTTGCAGTTGCTGGGATGTGCTGCAGCAGTCATGTTGCCCTGAATATGGCTTGAAGAGTAGTAACAGCATACGGTCTTTTGCTAGTACTTAAATTAACACTAATGACAAATTTATTATTTTTAAAATATTCATATGCATCTCACTGCAATTGTCAATACTAATGTGACTAATAACTGACAAAAATAAGACTCTAACAAGGAGTCTGTCATTTTAAAATTTAAATTAAACATTTTGAAATAGTTAAATTTTAATTTGAACGTTCTAAAATATTAAATTAATTTGATGAAAAGATTAAAATTAAAAATACACAAATGATCATCAGTTTCAATATACTCGTGAAAGAAAAATCATACCAATAAATTCATTAATATGAAAAGCTGACCGATACAGAAAAACTCAAGCATTATATCGCACCCAAATCGCTCTCTACATTTAAAAATGACACAAATTGGATATCAATCAAACTAACTGCAGCTAAAATTGGAATTTCTCAGAAGAAGATTATTGAGTGCTGGCTTAGGAAGTCTTCAAACTCCAAATAGCCACCTTGCTACTTCTTATTGACATATTCAGAAAAATGAAAACCTCAAGCCGTTACTTGCTGCAAACAAGTTATACTCTTCCATAGTGGTTTCTTTCTTATTGAAAACAGAATCATTTTCAATTTCATCTGCCGTTATTTTTGAAGATAATTCTCCATTTCCTGCTTTTGATGGCACACAATCTTGTTTATTTCCTGTTGAAAGAGCTACAGGACCACCAAAATGGAACAAGGAAAATCCAGAATCTCCATTACGCAACTTGGCAATGTTATCAATTTTCATACCTTCACCAGGTTGCGCTTCTGGTCGATGTTGGGCATCTGAAGGTATTCTCTCTCCAGTAGCTTCAGTTATTATTGTCTGCCCTTTATGTGCATGCTTGTGCTCCTGTGAGTTCAAGCCATTGGCTTTGGAAAGTGGCTTGTAGGCTGGAACTGGACCAGGAGTAAACACGGGACTTGCCAAATGCTGCACCGGGCTGTATTGCATACATAAGCTTGAGTTTCCGTTCAAATCATAACCAAGAGAGCCAGCATACAAGTATTGGTTTGGGTGAGGAAAGGGCATTAAACCATGAGCTGGAGTTGCTGGCCAAGAAACTGGATTTTGGTGATAGTAACCGAATGCTGAAGAGGCTTGAAACAATGGAAATTGTATGCTTTGATTATGCACAGGTGAGAAAACGCCTTGATGTTGTGAACCAACACTGACAGTTAGTATTCCATTATCAGGGCCTGGACAACTTTTCGAATGCAGATTTCTCTGAGCAGTTCGTCCAGGACCATCTAGTGAAGATCCAGATAGTTTCATGTTTCCTAAGGCCTCACCTCCATTTGTACTCACTTTATTCTCCATCACTTCTTCATGATTAAGAAGACCATTATGATACCCAGAATTCATTTTCTTTCCATATTCTAGTTCATCATGAGTGGAGAAACCATTCTGAATATACATAGTGTCTCTTCCTTCTGATTGTTGGCTGGCATCTTCAGAATCTGAAGTGGATGAAGACTCCAGAATTCCATGGTTTGAAGAGGCTGGATTGCTATCACCTTCACTGGCAGACAATGAGCAGTTGTCAGAAATTGAAGTGCCACCTTCAGGAGTTGCACCTAAATCTGAGCTTTTAGCCACACAGGAACTCACTTCCTCGCAAGAAGCATCTCTTGAAGAACAAGGATCATTCACTTCTGCTTGGTCTCCACTCTGGCTGCCTTCTTCAGCTTCAAAGCTGGAGATCCCTAATTCCTTTTGCCTACTGTGTCTCTGATCAATTGAAGAGGAGTTTTCTGTGACCACAATTGAACATGTATCACCATATGACTTGGTAAGCTTGCTATTACATTCCACTCCTGCAGTCTTTACAGTAGATGATCTCAAAGTAATGTCAGTATCTGAGTTGCTCCTAGGATACTTCTTTTGTGATTCCATAGGTTCCCAAACCTTCCTAGAATGAGGTATATCCCTACTGGAGGAATTGTTTCCCCCGAGGCATCTGCTTTTGGGTCTTCCGCAACCATCACGGATGCTATCTGTTTGATTATACTTGTGTGCACGATAAAATTGCTTGGATGCATCTAATGCAGACTCAGACTTCCCCACAGATTTGCGCTCTCGGCCAACTCTAACGGTAGAAACATATGGTTCAACCTTTGATCTACTATCGTTGCTTTGATGAAAGCAGCAAGCATGGAAATCAAATCTTTCATTCATCCTGTTACTAGAACAATGAAATTTCTCACAGAACCTAAGCCCACAACTTCGACCAATGCATTTAGGTCCATTTATTCTTAATTGCCTACTCGTTCCATCGATACCTCTTGAAGTAGTTTCCACATTTTCACTTTGAAGTCTTGAATCAGACTTGTTAACAGCAGCCCCACTTTCTACACCTACTCCAAGTCTGCGTCTATCAGACCATTTCAGTGATTGATCAAACAGAGGATCTTTCCGAAATTTCAATCTCCGACGAGAAAATTTTGATTGTTCAATCGTAAAAGTGCTAGTCCCATCTTTCAAACTTCTAAACTCCCCGTAAGGACTCTCTAAGGATTCATTTTGCATTGAGGAGATGTAATGTTCATTTGACAAAAGTTGTACCTGGATATCAGGCGATCTGGGCCTTGACAAATATGTATCACCTGTTTCACTTGTGGAGTCCCTACAATCAATGGCATTACTAGGTTCTTCATCAACACTTGGCGAATCATCCTTCAAAACATCAGGAAGAACAGAAATACCATCTGATTCAGGCAACTTCTTTTCTTTATCCCTTTCTTTGCCTTTTAATCTCTCCTTTCTTCTAAGCTTTTTCTCTCTTTCTTTTGTTCTTCTCCTCTCCTTGCGTTCTTCTTCTTCACGCTTTTCCTTCTCCTCTTCCTCAAGAAGTTTCATCTGAGGGAAACATGATGTTAAGCATTAAAGTACTATGAATCCAATTTTATAATTGAGATGCCCAGAACAAAAAAAAAAGACCTGTTTTTCCAAGGTAATAATTTCTTTGCATGCAACATGAACTCGTTCTTCCAGCAGTTTTAGAGCAAGACAAACAAAGATGCTGTGTGCATTTTGGCGCGCAGTTCCTTCTCTAAATGCCTTCTCAACCTGCAAATACACACAATCTGTTGAGCATGCTAAATTCAAGTACAACAGCTACAAACTGTCTTGTCATGCGCATAGAATTTTGATAATGGCTATCTTCACACTCAATTGGCTGCTACGTCTACAAAATATACTTACTGTTGCATAGATAAAGTACAATGACCTTGTAGTCACCCCTCCCAATCAAACAGTTGATCCTACATTTTCCTACTATAAGAACACATGATGGTCCATCTATCAGAAAAAGGACAAAACTATGCAAAATTTAGACATTAAAAATCCATGTATGTTAATAAATTCCATGTTGAGAAGTGGGTCCAGAAAACTAGCAATTTTTCAGCTAACAATCAGATAGGATAGCAAGCACATTGCAACAATATAGACATGCCTGTTCCTTGAAAATAACAGTTGCAGCATCCAGAAGAAATTCACGAGCAAGTTCAGGACTCTTCGCATGCTTTTGGGGACGGGAGCACTCTCCATCTAGCTCGTTTCCATCCTTGTCCATGGAATCATCATCCTAGAAGTGTACAAGAATTTACAATAAATTTTAAGAGTCCAAATATGGCTCTAAACATCCCAGTGAAAACATAAAAGGAAAAAGAATAGGAATTAGGTAAAGCCCACAGAAACCAAATTACCTCTTCTTCCTCAGCTTCTTCAGCATGCTCGAAAAACCTTCTGATACTATCCCCTTCAGTGATAGTAACAAAACCATCACCTACCAGTAGCCTGCAATGCACACATTGTTGACCCTTTAATGAATGAGCTTTTACAGAATACTCATTACACCGGCCATCTAATTTCCAAGCCCTGAGGGTGATATGACACGAAGTCAAACCAGTAAGATCCAGGCCACTGACTTGGACGTTTCCATTCGTGCCTACATTTTCAAATTCTAGGATGTCAGTTTTTCCCTCCCCACTTCCAATTGCCCATTCAAAATGGTGGTATGCTCCATCAGAGTCGGCAAAAGCTTGACGCCAATCAGCTTGTACAGAATCATCTGACACCTGGTAAAATAGTGGAGAAAATTTGTTATGCAAGCCCACTTCAAAGCTTATATAAAGATGTAACATTTGTTTCATTAAAGAAGATAAAATGTCACTTGTTCTTGATAATCTTTAACTCATCTCAGGAAGTAACATATATTGCACTAAAGAATGACCTCGTATTGGAATCTAGTATCGGCAACACAAAACCAGTTCGTGCAGCGAGTTTCTCGCCGCATGCGTTTCAGCTCCTTTAGCTCCTTGAACTCACGTATGACATTCCTTCTACAATCTCTGCAAAATCTCTTGCTGTCAAACCTGTGGAGTAATTTTTTTTAATTAAAAAGAGTCGCCGAATAACATCAAACATGCAGAATTAGAACCCTAAGGATAAAAGCAAGACCAGGAAAACTAGAACCAGATAACAAATCTGTTAAAACTCTCCGTAATTTTATAATGTTACAACTAACAAATAATTTCCTGACGATCAAAGGAATGGAAGATAAAGATGTAATATTGTCCACATCAAATCTAGGATTCTGACTTAAGCTAGATTCATATATAAAATCCAAAAACCATTTACAAGTCCAAAGTTACAGAAATTGCATGTCACAGAAACGGAATTGGATTAAGCAATTTGAACTGAAATCTTCAGCGAAAGAGCATGCCTAATGTAAAGCCTAATATGCAAAGTATGGTGATCTCATACTCACAAAAATCAACGGAAAAAATTAATTTCATTCACTTAAATATTAAATACCCCCAACATCACTCTCTTTTTACAAAATGTTTGTCCTTGTCAGGGAAACTACTCATATCCAAAAACATTTCTTGTAAATCCAGCATCATCTTATCCTTGTTAGAGTGCCTTCACCTCAAACTATATTTCTTGACAAAATGAACCAATATTTTTGGCTTTGACAGATTGCACATGTTGCCGATGATTGAAAAGTAATTTCTTGAGCAAGTATTGCTCTAATCCAGAAAAAAGTTAACACTCTACAACCTTAAACCTATGACTATAATCATGATTATAACAATAATTACAGAAACCAACAGAAAATATCGGCAACTTGATGAGCAAACAACAAGAACACATCTTTCCGCCACTTCCAAAATATGAATATAATAATTTAGCTTTTTCCCAAACGTTTCTTCTGTTTCTTCCTTATGTCATCCAAACATCTTCTCAAATCAAGGCCTCTCCCAAATATCACCCGAAAATCTAAGAAGTCTAAAACCAACCTAGTTTGTGCTGAACATACAGGTTTTGGTGAAAGAAAAAAAAATCATAAACACATTATAGTGGGATGGAACAACTTCCCTATCTCCACTATCATCAAATCAATCCCCCAAAGTACGAAATCATCTTCCCCTACTCTTCCTGTTAATTGTGAAAATCGTAGCTGCAACAAAGTTGATTCACTCTTACTGATTTAACAAAAAAAAAACAAAGTTGATTCACAGGATGATTTCTAAGGATGTATTAGACCACCTAGGAACCATGACCAGCCATAAATATAAAAGTTACAAACTCAAGTAGACCAAGGAAATTGTTTTTCATTACAAGCATTTGATTACTGAGAAAACATAGTTGAGTAGTAGAAATGAGGTGGTTTTTCACAATATAAAGGTCAAACTGTCAATTCTGGTACACATGAACCCATATTAAAAAGTATGAGGCAGGTAATCACTTATGTCCTAATTCCAGCCATCCATTTATTTTCTCACTAACACCATACATCACAAATAAGCCAATCTTTGAAGATTAAATAATCAGTGAATAGTTGAACCTGCAAAAAAATAAGAACTAGAACTCCAAAGAGTGCTCAAAGAAAGAAGCAAGCTAAAAACTTCTTCCTATTCTACGTCAAATATATCAGAACAATTGGTTTTCTTTTTTTTTGGGAGATTATGTTAAAACCAAACTGCAAGAAAAGCATTTGGTCAACTTCCATTAAATTCTAGTACTTGGCTTTATAAACAACAAGCAATTCACTGACCACACACCTATACATGAGCCTCTCAATGAAATCTTCTTCCTTCATCCTTAATAAGGAAAGTCGCGTCTCTTCTCCAAGTGCAGACCAGAAGTCAACCAATGTGTCACAAGATAGTCTGGCAGTGTGCAATGCGCATGTTTCTCTTGTTCCATGCCCTCTACCATAACTTACCATCCCTTGGCTTATCCATCCCCTACCTCCACCACCACAAGCATCAGGATAGAGTAACTCCCTTTCCCGTTCTCTTGCACGTGCACTGTCAAATACCTAATTTCAAGTGGAACATCAACCACTAAAGCAAAAGGAAAAAAAAAAGGAATGACAATATAAACAATAATATTAAATGAGACTCACGTTCTGGAGTCCCTTAAGGGACTTGGAATACAAATAGCAGTCCAATAGTGTTAAGGATCCATCACGTGTGGTGGTTAGACCTCCCCAAGGATGGACAGATGGATCATGTATCCCATCTTGACGTCCATTATCAGTATTAAGTTCAACATCACTCTGATTTTTCGAGTCTCCTAGTCTGCTGCAAGGAAGGCTCCCACCACCCTCCTGCTGCAAAGACTTGCCATACATAACAATTTGCAAAAATCCTTCAAGCAAGAGCCCGTTACATCTTGAGCAGTACATGTTTTTACGAGCTTGTTCAAATAAGGCGTGCTTGTCAATACGCAGAAGCTTATGCCGTGCTTGTGATGATAACTCACACCAGAACTGTGCCACAGTTGTAGAAACTTCATACAGTTACAACTTCAGAACTTTGAAAATTTTTAGTCAACTTAGAATTAAAATGCAAAACATAAAGGTAGTTGTTTTATTTATTATCCCATCCAATTTGGTACTTATTAGAATAGACAAAATGGATTCCCTGTCCCTTTGTCTCTCAAAGAAAGGTGAAATTCCTAGGAACAGAAGTTATCAAACTAATTCTTTAATTTCCATATGCAGCCACCGGCTATATCAGGTTTTCCTCAGAAGATTTCCCATGAAAAGAATCTCAAATCTACACATAATTCCAAATGTTCCGATCAACCATAATGTGAGTGTATTGAAAATTAAAAGATACAACTGCCATTACATGAGCAGCCCTCGTTAGAGAGACTCATAGTTTAAAATCAGTTATTCAGTCCCACTCCCAAAAAATGATGCAACCAAACGCCCAGAATGTTTGAAATCATCCCATAAGTTAGCCCACAAAGCCTCCCATTTTCAAGGGCTGAATTCAATATCAATTACCACAAAGAGTCATCATTCACCAAAATGAAAATTGCCACACTACGACCAATCTTACTAAACTACCACCAAAGTTCAATCGGACAAAGAAGTGATGAACAGAAAAGGTGAACACAAATAATAAGGTGAACTGGATCTACAAATAAACCCCAAAAGAAAAATTAAACATCAAACCCATCAATCAAAGACTAACTGAAAAAGGTATGACTGCAAGATCCAATTGAAACCCAGATTATCATCCAATGAAAGAGACAAAATGATCCAATTCAATCCAGG
Organism: Erythroxylum anguifugum; assembly: GCA_027478595.1. NCBI lineage: Eukaryota > Viridiplantae > Streptophyta > Magnoliopsida > Malpighiales > Erythroxylaceae > Erythroxylum > Erythroxylum anguifugum. Next base: position 49,020,810 of record JANIPN010000004.1, read on the forward strand.
AATAGAAAACCCAGAAAACAATTCAACCAAAAAAAAGATATAACAGGAACGCAATCACGTACCTTTTGTAGCTGATTATAGCTAACATCATCGCGGTGCTTTGACCAGAATCCATTTGCAGAAATCGAGTAAACTCCAGATGACCCACTACTGAATTGCTCATTTCTCTGCGCTAATCCTGGCATGATCTCTTTCTATTTTCTCCTAATTTCTATTCAATCAATTATTTATTATTCTATCAAAATCATAACAGTCTTAACAAATTCATTAATCAAATATTCCAAATTGGAACGCCCAGCGAATCCCAACAAAACAAACCAAACGAATAAATCAAATTGCATCGAATCAGACAGACAATAAGCAAACTACGGGACTCAAATAACAAGATTCATTCTCTTTCAAAAGAAGAGAAACAAGTGAAGACATGCTCTTTCCCTACTTGGATCGATGTGGAGGGATTCAGATTGCAAAGAGATCGATTTTAGAAGATAGATTGGGAAAGAAAATGGGGTTTTTGGTTTGATAAATAGACGAGATTTGGAGCTCTGCAGCTTCCTCAGATATCTGTGTGTGAGTGTGTATATATAGATACATGCTTGAATACATATATGTAATCAGGACAAGAGAAATATAGAGCCAAAAAGAAAATCGATGAAGAATTGGAATGTAATAAAACTTCTTATTAATCGACATTATGACACAAAATTACCACATTCTAATATGTTTTTTCCCTTATTATTTTATTTGCGTATTATTTCTTCTCTACAAAAACAAAATTATTTGTAATATGGGATTAGAAAAAAGAAATAATTCAAGTAATTTTAGTTATAAATTTACTTGAAACGAGAGTTTGTTTCTTATGCAGAATTGAAGAAGAGAAACGCAGAATTAAGATTTTAAAATAATTTTGGTAAAAATTTTCAGTTAAAATATACAATAGAGATGTTAAAGGTGACCATCAATGATGTAAAGTAATCTTGCGAATACTGTACCAGGCTTGATATCGGATTGAGTTCTGGTACAGTACTATATCAATGAATATCGTTTCGGATAATTTTTTAAAATTATAAAATATTTCCTAAACTTTTATAGAAATTTTAAAATAGTCTATTATCATATTGTACAGTTGTACTGTATACTTTATAAGTTTAAACAAATCATGTTTCCAAAAATCATAATAATAAATAATAACTATAATTAATATGAAACAACATTTTTTTAAAAATATTTCACATATAAATAATAACCACAATTAATGTGAAAAAAACAATTATCATCATACAAATATAAATATAAGAATAATATAAAGTATTTAAAATATTACAATTTCATCATATAATAAATAATAATTACATCA
>JANIPN010000004.1:49430771-49445091 GCA_027478595.1 Erythroxylum anguifugum
CTTACCGCTACTACATTAATTTGTTTTAACGGAAGTGATTTCTTTTATATTTGGTTGCAGGCGACAGCATCACCAGCTTTGTATTTCATAGACACTTCCTCTGCATCACTTTTATTTTCAATAAGTAAACCTTAGTAAATCGAGAACAATTATCTACAAAAGTAATATAATATCTCATTCCTCCTTTATTCACACAATTTTTGAAATCACCCAAATCTGCGTGCACCAAGTTTAACAACTGTGACTCTCTCTCAGTCACTAACTTAAAAGGTTTCTTAAAGTGTTTAGCCTTAACACAAATTTGACATTTTTCATTTCATTAGTGATCTCGCTAGGCATCAAATTTAGGCTTTGCATTCTCTTAATTAACCTCACATTCACATGCCCAAGTCTAGAGTGCCATATGTCTAGAGACTCAACAATATATGCAGAAGAAGTGTATGCATTCATTTCAACATCAAGTACAAACAAGCCCCCATTACAAAATCCTTTAAAAACAAAGTTCTCATTCTTAGTAAGAATTAGCTTATCATAATCAAAAGTAAGTTTAACACCAGTCTTGTTAAGCAATGCACTAGAAATCAAGTTTCTACGTACATCAGGAAAAAGTAAAACATTTTCTAACACCAAAACTTTTACAAAAGTGAGTTTGAGAGTGACCTTCCTAACTCATTGGACAAGAACTTTGTTATAGTTGCCCATGTACACGAATTCACCATTAGTAACATCATTCAACTCTGTGAATAGGTTCTTATTGGTACAGATGTGGCATGTGACTCTTGTGTCAATGATCCACATAACTAAATTTCTAGTAAGGTTGACTTCGGACACCACAACAATAATGATCTTCTTGTTATCATCACCAACTTCGACCATATTAGCTTGAGGCATACCAAAGCTCTTCCAGTTACCTCATTGGTACCCCTTCTGGTTTCCTTTCCCAAACTGTCGTGGTTTTTGTCCTTATTCCTTCTTCCCATGGTTGATTCTAGCTTGGAAAAAAGCAGTAGGATGGCTTGGCTTGTGACAGCACCAACAATCACCATCAATCCTTTTGCGCTTAAACTAACTATGCTTATTGTTTTTAAAAGACCTATTATGTCAACCATTCTTATTGGAGTTACCCATATTTTTATGTTCAATGACGTTAGCCTTAATAGTAAGAGCAGGTGTGAATGATTTGGGCTTGTCCTATATACGTTTGGCATCTTCAATCTTTATATGCCCTATTAAGTCTTGTAGCTTCATGCCTTTCTTCTTATGCCTCAACTGGTTTTTATACTTATTCCATAAGGTAGGCAGCTTCTTAATAAGGGCCTTAGCTTGAAACAACTAACACATGTCCATACCCTCAGTAAGGATTTCGGCAACTAGGTTTTCTTACTCATGTAATTGGTTCATAATGGGCTTATCATCAACAACAGTAAACTTTAACCACCTAGCAACTGCATATTTCTTAGTACCGGCATCATCTATCCCATATTTCACTTCTAAAGCATCCCAAATTTCCTTTACAGTTTTGTACTTGCAGTATATATCAAACAATGGGTTTATCATATGGTTGAGTAACAATCCCCTAACGGTATAATTCTTGAAACAGTACATAATCAATTTCGTATTATTGAAAGAAAAATAGAATTTTCTCAAACCATCTTTTGAAATTTCTCACATCTAGAGGGTCTAATCTCATTAGGTCAGGTATAATTCTTTAGGCTACGGTGATAGGAGCAGAACCTATGTGAGAAACAGTATGAGCAGAACCTTCGTTAGTTTCATTCGTAGATGGCTTATCGAATCCGAAAACAGAGATGTCTCACACGAAATAATCAAACAGCAGTAAGAACAAAACAATATTCCAAAAATAAACACACAGTAACACAATATTCTGACTTATACCAAAATAAGCAAGCAGTAGCACAATCGAAATAATTGCCGATAAACAATGTGAAGAACGCAACAATTTTTTAGAAACAGTAGCAATGCAACAAAATTTTCTAACTTAGATTGTTAGTGAAATAATGAAATAGCACCAAATAAAATATGAACAACTTAACTGAAAATACAAGGCGTCATAAAAATCACTACCTAAGTCGAAAATTTCCCCTCTACAGTATAGTAGGACAACAAGATCTGACCCTAGAGTTAATGCCTCCACCAGCTTCAGTGCACTCCAAAAGGCTGAGAAGGATCTGTCTCGGTGACTGAAGAAAAAAACAAAAGCAGAAGAAGCAGAATGCAGCAGATAGATGTGTGTCTTATGGAGCAAGGTAGATGCGCGTGTGAGAAGCAAGAGAAACATGACAAAGAAAAACCAAAAAAGTAAACGAATGTATTATATATATAGAAGGAGAGGAGAGCTTCATACAAGACACATTAAAATACATTAACCTTATAAGCGTTATCGGCCATAATGTGATGAACATTGCATAATAATGGAGGTAATAATGAACGTTATTGATAATAAAAGGTAAAAAGTTATGAACGTTAATAATACTAAAGGGATGAACGTTATGGTAATTGACAAACAAATGTTCCAAATTTTGAAACAACACCAACATTGGTGACGATTCTTTTCATCGTCAAATGTCCCTTTTGTTGTAGTGTCGGTAGCTTAGAATATCCTGAAAAAAGAATACTCGTAGTGGTCACAGACAAATTGAAGGTTTAGCTATATTTCCCCCTTGCTTAACTATTGACGTCGTGTCTTCGTTTAAGATTAAGTTGCGACAAACCACAAATCTAACGACGAACATTTGACGGAGAATAATTAATATGCTAAGTTGTAATACGTGAGAATATTGATAAAGGGTACCAATCATGTTAACCTGTTCTTGAACTTGTAATATAGTCGCTTGAACTATGGGAAGAAGAAACAGATAAAACTCGGCGGGCAGAAATAGCAGAGAGAGCTTCTGATTCGAGTTAGACGATTCAGGCAGATGCCTTGGCTGTAAAATATAAACCGGTTTTTTCTTTTTCATGGTTAAGATTAAATTGTTATTCACTTTAAGAAAAGTGTTGATTTCAACAAAGTAAATATAAGTATATACATAAGCAAATTTTAATACCGAAGTCCAGTTCTTCCACGCATTACTCACTCCTCAGGGCCTCCTTGTCCAGTCCCTTACAGATAATTAAGCCCATGACTATTCTGGTGTACCAAAACCAACTATAAATTATCTGTTAATGACTAGTGATTTATCATCGAAGTGGATTTAGTCCATAATAATAAATATATAAATACATAGGGTCCAGGCCATTAATTCCTTCTGGTTGGTTGGTTGACCAACATCCTTCCCCAGCCATACAATTCAAAAAACATTCTGCTTGCTCACATGGCTTCAGACTACGTCTTGTCCTCTTCTCTGTTCAGATTGCAATGCATGGGGCTTGCGCAGTAGGACGGACCAGCCAGAACTTTTTTTGGGGAGGAACCCGACCAGACAAGGAACATATACATATTAACTTCCGAATCCAAAGTATATACAGCTACTTTCCTCTTAAACACTGAAGCTAAACCATAGGCGCGCTTGTTGTTGCTTTTTATTTATGATCCATCCGTTACTCCATCAACCGTCTCTGGTTTTTGATACAGCTACAAAGCCATCTAATATGGTTTGCGGATGAGAAGGAAAAAAGGTCACTCCTTTAATGAGCGTCCATGCATGTCAGAGCCTTCGTGGTAGGAAGTCCCTATCTTCATTACTGCCATTAATGGTTTTACGGTCATTACTTACGACTAGGTTCTTCCTAGGCTTAAAAGACAGATTCTTCTTTCCCTCCGAGATACGTTTATAAGAACGGGGATTTCAATGCCCTAGTCTGCAAGGAGCTAGTATCCTACCTCAGTAATGTTGTCATCGGTTGGAAAATTAAGCTAGAAAATTAGGTCCAATATTGCGAGATTTTTGGAAAGCAGGTGGTATGTGAGATGTTGTAGACTATAGACCAGAATCTGTCAAAAAATTTTGGAAAATGACATTTAAAGTAGTTGTTGAACAACATTTTTTTCAACAGATTTGAGGATAGGCTCACGAGAAAAATCAACTGAGGATCATTTCTACTTTGAATAAAGCTCCCAGCCATCAAATGATTGGTTCTTGGTCATGCTTGATAAAACTTGACTTTCCAGTGTCCGTTTGCCCGGTAAACATTGTTATCAGTCAATTAAACCACGGTGATTGACAAATTACAATAATATGTGTGATTTTTTTCTGATAAAAGAAATATTAACAGAACAATTACACAATAACTCTAGGAAAACTGATCCCAATAAATCCTCTAACAGGATAAGGTGGCACTCAATCGGTGAATCGGCGAAATACGTAACACCTACAGTAAAATAACTGGCATAATTAACTATTCAGTCGACACATCTGTTGCTCTCTCGATAAACATACTCTGAACAAGACCTGAATCGCCTGGCGGATGAGGAGAGTAGATCGGCCACTGCTGTAGAATCGACTTCTAGTTTTATCCGACGGTAGCCCAGATTTCAAGCTAGTGATAGCCCAGTATAAACATCCCAAAATTCCGCAGCCATAAGCGAGCACCAGCCTAAGTGTTGCGAGAAGCCACCCAACCAGTGTCCTATACTATCACGAAGAAGGCCCCTGCTATGACGATAGACATGGACCATTTAGAGGTTCCATCAGAGTTGAGCTTGATCCAACCTAAGGGAGGTGTGCGCCATCCTATGCGGCTCTCCTGCCGTGCGATTTTCATTTGCTTGGTGGAATGCTTTGTGCCCGTACAGTTTAAGATACTTACAGCCGAGGTTGATATCGCCCACTGTCCTTGTTAAGCACGAGATGTAAATAAAAAAGAATCACCAAACAAATGTAACAAATTGGATTGATTAAGGAACAAATATTGGTAATAATAAACATCCAAACTGTATTCGAATATCAAACTCGATTAAATACATACATTAGTAGCTACTAATAATTTCTAACTAACCACAAAAGCGACGAAATTCTAACAAAATCCCATCAACAATTCTTTCAAACTCTACCTTCTCCATCCTACTAGAGGCAAAAATCAAAGGCCAAAAACAAAAGACAAGTGATCAAGAACATCATCCCTTCCAACATGTATTTACAAATGGCTGAAGGGACCCTTTTTCTCTCCTTCACTTTCTTGTCAGTATTCTTCTTTTCTTTCTTTCTTTTCTCTCTATGGATGCTTTTCTATGATGAATGGTGAGGCTGGCCTTTCGGCATATGAACTTGGGAATTAGACAATGGATATACCCTAGGCTTAGCCAGTGTCAATGCTGTAGTGGTGGTGGCTGTTGTCGTGTTGCCGGAGGACGAAGTGGTCGTGGTGGTGGTGGTGGTGGCCACGCGCTCACAAGAAGGGCACATGGTGAGAGTGGTGGCAGGAAGCTGCATGTAGAAAGGCTGGGAAGCTTTTAACGCTCTCAATTCTTGCAGTTCTTTTTGTAGTCTCCTGTTCTCTTCCGTCAGTGTCTCACAGCATCTCTTTAAATACTCACAGTCTACTTCCGTCTGTTTCAACTTTGTCCTATACATTATTCATTCCCAGACACGACGAAAGACGCATAATTTCATTAGAAACAACAATCATCTGGACCTGATAAAATTCAATCTTTTGAAGCCAATCAAATATTTATGAGAATGGGTACATACCTTGCTCTTCTATTCTGAAACCACACTTCCACTTGACGAGGTCGAAGATTCAACTGCTTTGCTAAAGCAAGCTTCTGTTTCTGCAAATTTTCATCAAATCGTTGCATTATATGCAACCCAACAAACTGGTGAATCAATTCACTGAAAAAAGAAGTGTCTTTTAGATAAGTTTTGACTTACGGGATTGAGGGTATTGTGCTCTTTGAAGCTTTCTTCCAAAAATGCTGACTGCTCCTTGGAGAGTCTAAGTTTCTTCCGATTCAATCCGTTATCTTCATCATCACTCGCTCTCGAACTCGCTCTATCAGTTTCAATAACCTCCAAATCTCTCTTATGGCTCCGACCACCTCCACTGCTTCTGATAACAAAGTCCATCTGAAACGACGACGCTGCGCTGTTCGGCGATGATAACGCCGCCGTATCTTCTGCTTCCTCAGTTGATAAACGGTTCACATCAAACCCTCTACTAGTTCCATCTGTTGACCGCGGTTCAGACACCACTGTGACATTTGAAGACAAATAACCAAAAATCAGAAAACAAACAAAGCCCGTATCCTAAAATCCGCGACAAAAGTAGACGAATTTTCAGGAAAAGTCGTGTTCTTGGAAAACAAACAGTGAAAGCAAAAAAGAAAAAGAAAGAGAAGAAATTTTCAAGGATTACAGTTATCGGTAAGCCACGGGAAGCGAATCTGTGAGGGAGGCTGTCTGCGAGGAACAGGAGAGAAAGGCAAAAGATCAAGCTGAACGGGTGGATCCTGCGAGACTCTTCGCTGGTCCCTTTCATTTCGGGCGCCGTCTATTTTCTCCTGGGACGACCTTGAACCAAACCCAGAGCCTAAACCCATGCAGAACCCTAAATCTTTACTGGACAACTTGGGAGCTTTGTCAAGAAACTTGAAGGGTTTAGAAGCATCACCTAAGCTCAAAGCAAGTTCCATGGTGGCGATGAAGAGCAGTGAGGAAAAGCAAAGGCCGAGAAGAAAAGCAACTTTTGAGAGGTTGTTTTGGTTGGTTGGGTGATGCTAAAGAGAGAATAAAATCTAGGAGAGTTATAAAAGGATTGCCTAACCCATGCTCTCTCCTTTTGAAGTGGAAATACAAAAACCATTATATAAAAGTCTGCTCTTTGAACGTACGTCCAATGTTCCAATGTCTCTCTTTCTCTGTCTTTGATTTTTTTTTACTTTAATTTCTTTTCTTCCTTGTGCAAGCGAAGAACGACCGACAACAATGCCAGGGTTGACAATCACACGTGAAACGGTCCTAGCACGAGATGAAGATCTTGTCTATCCATAATATATTACCACCTCGTTGTCTAAAAATATCACATTATATATAAATAAATATTCTTAACTAAGAATTCAATGGATGTTGAATTCCAGCTATTCCGATGTACTACAGACATGTAATAATAAAATCATGCAAGTATCTGAAATACTAAACATAAAAAGGGAATTTACATAAAGCAAGTCTCGTGGTAAACTAAAATGAAAATCAAAGCCAATCGTAGTCAAAGATATGTGATTATTTACGTGTCTTAAGATTGATTATTAACCGTTGCCTCCTCTGAATGTTGAAAGCTGAATTATTGTGTTTGCACCAAACAAAGGGCCCAGTCCTAGAGTCTTACACTATAATCAAACTGCGAGAGGAATTATAGCATAACAAATCAAAAGGCCGCCTGCGAATGCGATCATGTTGACATGTCGTTTATGTTGACTTTTTCTTGACTAATTATATTTTATGATCAACATCACCATCATGATTGTTATGATCAATGTATTGGCGTCGCCAACAAAGGAGTTCTTTAAAGAGTCATGCTTCCATATGTTCAAAAGAACACACTCATACTGATACAGATACAGATATTGATACCAAGAAAGCGTGATGCGTGAACAGAGGAAAACATTGGGAAACTAGAGTCAGTCAGCACCAGATTTGACCATGAACTCCATACTTTAATTAAAATGATTTGTGTTGGATGAGGCAGACAAAGAGATCAATCTTTTACTTCTCCCAGAAAAGTCTCAACACATAATTTAATGGGACTGCGTTCTTTTGTGTCTTTTTGATCAATTTCTTGAAAGTTGAAGCTCATGATAAAGATAGGTATCCAATGACTTCCCATCCCAGGTCTACTCAATTACAAGAATTAAGTTAATTTTATTGGATAAAAAGAAAGAGACGAGGAGAAAAAGTGGTCGCGCGTGGGAAGGCTTTTTGACGAGGGTCGGAATTAAAAAGAACACGTCTAGAGGATGTGAGCAGGTCAGATATGTCATGCTTTTGGGATCCTTGCAATTATTGAAGTCATGCAGGCTTTAATGATATGTTTGTAATATGTCAGTTGAATTATTGGGTGGGTCCTTCTTGGAGGAATGAAGCATCAAGCATTAGATCAAATGAGACCCACCACTCTCTAACCAACTAATTTACTAGTACTGTGCCTGTGACTCCGTGCCCTTCCTCTTATCTTCATTGCCATGGCCCTGGAGCTGCTTTTCTGTATCCTCAACTTAATAAATTACTAGTATTCGTGTTATCGCTGTATAGTTTACATAATCACATGTTGGTTTGTTTGATAATTTACGAGACCGAATTGCTTTGTTTAACATTTTTATTTTGTGTTTCGTTTTCCCTTTCAAACACCAAATAAATAATAATAATTTCAACAACAATAGTAAAAATCACATTAAAATATGAAGAGGTCTAGTAGTATGCAATTTTATCCTTAATTAATAGAGAGATTGTTTATAATTTGACTCATATGAAAAGAACTAATTTAACTAATGAGAATTTCATTTTTAGATTCTCGTTTAATTCCATACCTTTAAATTTATAACTTACCAACTTTAGCCTACGAAGATAATTGTATGAACATCTTTGCCTGACTGTGCCTATAAAAAGCAAATCCTTGCTATTTATCAACTATTTCAAGTTTTATCATTAAAATGGCTTACAATCACATAAAATTTCGTTAACTTAAGATGTTAAACACAAACAACTAGTTGAAATTTAATGGATATTGTTTTTCAAAGATCAATTAGGTTAAAGTGTCTTTATGCCTGACAAGTGATTAGTAACATATTTCTTACTTCTTGATATGCAAAACATAAATATACATAATACGGGAAAGAGATCTCGGATGGCACTGCATGGCACTTCGTGCAACAGCGCTGGTAAGCTTCCTGCAACTCCTTCCGCTCCTCAAAACTCTAATCCTCTTCTGCTCATCTTTAACCATATTCCTCCCTTCTATTTGTTGTCTTTTTTTCAAACACCTACTTCTAGGGGAACCCTAGTCCCGATGCAATTTTTGTTTTTTCCCACCCCCTTCCCTTTCCTTTTTTACTCCCTTCTTTTACAGCTATTCTTCCCTGCAAAAGCAACTTTTTACCTTTCCTAATTCTAATCTTTGATCATGCCGACTTTAACCAACCCCCCATGAGAAATTCCCAACTTTACCCTCCTCCAATTCCTCTCCACCACTCATCACCCAACCTCAAACGGAACCCATCACCACCACGACACCATCTAAAACCTTTACCGCACGAAGGAGTTAGAAGCAAGTTGTTGGAGATAACCAAACTTCGAGCTTAACTTTTAAACCTCCCATGGAAAAGAATGGCAAACTGATAGTCTATCTAAAGATAGAAATCCTTGAAGAAGGAGCACGTCGTTCGAAAGCTATCCTCATTGGTTTCTTCTTTGACCAATGTTCTCACTTTCCACTCAACCTCACAAGCTCATAAAATACTTGAGGAAGGTCGTTGGCACCTCGGAAGTCAACCATTGTTCTTGCAATTTTGGCAACCAAGTTTAAAGTTATAATATGTCAAGATGCAGGACATCCCCTTGTGGATCCACTTTCACAATATCCCTCTTTAATACTAGACAACTAAAGGCTTAAGTGCTCTTGCTAGCTATATAGGAAAACCCTTATGCATTGATGAAACTACTACCATGAAAAAAAGAGTAGGATACGCCCGCTTCTGTGTTAACGTTGACATCTGCAAAGAGCTTCCAATAAACATTCCTATAATAAGACTAGGTGAGAGACATACTCTATGGGAGGATAGTATTGAGGTCTCCTATCAATGGAAGCCTCTCCCTAAACACTAGGGGAAAACTTGGAAAGCAACTAAAAAGAAGTTTCAAACTGGAAGCTACTTTGAACTGATGAGACCTTCAGCTGTTGATGATGATATACCAAATTTAATTGCAGAGGCCGCAGAAAATAGACTAGATATTGAGCATGCCCCTAGTACTACTCCTTGCACTCCTATTGAGACATCTCTCATGAACCAAGTACTTCCCCAAGAGAATCCACCCTTAACACCCATCTTCTTCACCTGGCAATACCAGTTAGTAAAACCAATAGCATAACCTCTCCTTCAATTACTCACATTGTCAGCAGTATAGGGTTAGCAGAAACTCACTCATCCAGTCCTCAAACTAGTAATGTTGCAGATCATAAACAAGGAGACTCGAACAAGCCATTTCAAAATGTGGCAAAGAGAAAATCTCAACAAAGTAAGAGTAAATGCTTCAAAAACTAACTTATTTAATATGTCCATAATCGTGTGGAATGTCAGAGGATTGAATTGCCCTAAAAAGCAAGCAGCTTTAAGGGATTTTGTCAAGAGGGAGGAGCCTCTAATTGTAGCTTTACTTAAAATAAAAATAAAAATAGTAAACTTTAATCGAATCTCCGTTCTGGGATATGGGTGGCAGCAGATATCAAACCACTTACAACATTTAAATGGTCGAATCATATATATTATAGGATTTATCGGCTTTAAGTGGAGCTCCTCAAATCTACATATCAATTTATGCATCTTATACTCACTTTTCTTTAGGAGAATGTCGATCTTCTTATCTTCTTATTTATGCCATTAATTTTGGTTTTCAGAGAACTACTATGTGGAATAATCTCCTAGACTGTAACAAAACTTCCACCTTGCCTTGGCTCATTTATGGAGACTTCAACTCTATATTATATCAATCTGAAGCTCGAGGAATTTGTAATATTCAAAATTACTCATATGACTTCAAGCACTGTGCAAACAATCTCGGGGTAACAGATCTGAACTCTCTTACCCATAAATTTACTTGGTCAAATAAATAATCTTCCTACTAGTTTATTCAAAAGAAGTTAGATCAAACATTGACTAATGCTTAGTGGCTTGGTCAGTTTCCTAACAGTTATCTTATCTTTCAGGACCCCTCTTCTCTGACCATACACCTGTTAAAATCATTAACATTTTTTAGAAGGCTACATATCGCCATTCGTTTCATTTTAACAAATACTTTATCCATACATCAGGTTTCATTAATGCTTGCAAAGTAGAATTCTTCTATTTTTTTAGTGGAACCAAGCAATCCATATGTGTGCAGAAACTGAAAGCCATTAATTAAGAGCTTAAACTTCTTAACGCCTCATATAGCCCTATTAAAGAAACTTTATCGAAAGCAAGAAGAGAACTCACTGACCTCTAGCAACTCCTTGTTATCTCCCCATAAGATCCTTCACCTATTGCCAAAGAAAAATCAGATCTCTCAGATTACTTGCTTTCAGTTAGCCATTATGGCTCCTTGCTCCAACAAAGATCTCGTATAAATTGCCTCAAGGACGGGGACAAATGTGCAAAATTTTTCTTTAACTTCGCTTAGCTTGCAAGAACAAAAATCCAATCTCATATATCACTAATTATGAGGGGTTAATCCTTCAAAATTTGGAGGATATCAAAGAAGAAGCTGTATTTTACTTCAGCAAGCTACTTGGAACTCCAACCTCTGCTTCTGCTCCAACTACAAACCTCAACAATCTTAATCTGGCACAAATTAACCCGATAGATTGCAACATGCTTACCAAACAAGTGGAGGACAAGGAAAAAAAGGAAGTGGTTTTTAAATTAGGAGGCACGAAAGCTTCTGGCCCTGAAGGATTTAATGGCCTCTTCTATTAAAAAAAACATGGTCAAAGAGGATATTTTCTATCATGTTGGCAATGAAAAACTGATCTCATTCTGGTATGATAAATGGACTAGTCACGGTGCTCTTATAAATTCTACAAACTTGCAAAGGAGTTCTCTCAATATCCCACTTCATATTAGTTTAGACTCCTTCATCATATAAAGGACCTGGAACTTCCCTGAATCTCTACATCATTTGCCACTCAAATATTCTCCCAACCCATTTACCCAAAACACCTTCTTCTCGCATGCTCAGCCTACACACCATCTCTCAAACAGACTAACGCGAGATATACTATGAATGAAGAAATTGATGGTGGAGTGGTCTCGTGTTATATGGCATAAGCGACTCCCTCCTAAAACCTCATTTCTCTTATGACTGATCATTCAGAATAGACTTAATACAACAAATTGTCTCAAATTTTTAAACATTGACATGTCTTGTTCGTTTTGTTTAATAACAGAAGAAACCAGGGACCATCTTTTCTTTCGGTGTTAAACAACATACCAAATCTGGGAATCAATCAAGTTGCACCACATACAAAATGTTGAAGCTGATATACTTTCTAATGTCGTCCACAGGTTAACTTATCAACGTCCTCTCCCTAAGTTCGTCCACATTGTTGATGTTTGTATGATAATGCAAACCATATGGAAAGAAACAAACAAACGAAGATTCAATTCCAGGAAAAAGGCAACCCCACTCCTCATCTAGGAAACATTGGCAAAGATTTAAAAGACTGTAATGCTAGAAGACACCACCTGACTACTCAAGCTCCCCCTCTTATTTCATAGGACTAACTACTTCAACAAATGTTTTCTAAACACATTTTGCCTTATAGCCTGTCTTAAGTAGACAATTTCTTTAGATCCTCATATGTTGAAGGGTACCCCCTGTGTTAAGCTTTACCTGTACCTTTATTCTTTATTAATGAATTTTTATCTTTTCATTTTCAAAAAAAAACATAACTATAAGTAAATTAACATCATACTATATATACATATGTGTGTGTAGGTGTGATTATTTTAAATATATAACTAAATAAAAAATGAAGAAAGAAGCAGATTAAGTAAACAATTTAAATTGGTTCAATTTTTTTTAACAATCATTTAAATTGTTCGTTCAAAAATTACAACTATTGTTTTTAGTATTGTTAATAGGCATAACAACACTTCTATGTTTCATAGCAGTTATTCTCACCTCTAACTTTACCATTCTATTTTTTCGCCAAATTGATAAATATAAGAAATAAAAAGCTAGCCTGATTTTTTCTTTTTATGATTTTTTATACATTGTTTAAAATTTTTTGAGTAGAAGCACTGCTAAAGAAATTATTTTTTACTGAAAAGAATTTGATTTTCATCCATTATAAAAAACTTGTTAATTTTATCAGTTTTAGAAAAAGAAATTGAACAATGCTAATACTAACTTCCAATATTCAATTGATTTTACAGAAAATGTCAATTAAAAGAGTAACTACCAATTCTAACTATAAAGGTGCTCGAGGATTTTGATCATTTTCTTAAAAAAAGCACAAAGATTCAATGATACACCAACAATTTCTGTTTTATGGAAAAAAAAATCCCAAACAAAGATTTACTCTAATTTGATTGTTTTCTTGAGGTAATATTTTAAAAATTAGAGTTTAATTTCTTCTTAAAAGGAGGAAAATATTTAATATAAATTTTCTAAAAATGTTCTTTTTAACTAATTTAATATTCACCTATAAGATATTTTTTAAGATATTTTTTTAATAACTAAAAGGTTATAATAAAATTAAATTGGAAAATTTCCTTTTCATTTTTTCTTATCAATTACTCTAAATATTTATATTAAATTTTCATGTAGTTTTCGTAGATAAATTTCATATATCTTAAAATGATTCTTTTTTTCTTGATCTTTTAAGAACTAACAAAATGAATTGTAAGGCTAACATGATTCCTTTTACAAATAATAATATAAACATCATCACATTCAATTCAAGGGAAGAATTATTGAAAAATGGAAGTTAAATTACATAATATGTAAGCAAGTTTGAATTATTGGAGTAAATTCAACAAAGGAAATTATGACAATAATATAAACTAGTACAATTTTAAAATTTAAGACATAAATCATTGATTATTCATGAACTTATCGTTTTTGATCCAACAAAATGTATTAGTTGTACATGAAGAGACTATTTATTTCTTCATAATTAATGGAGTACAAAGGCGTTGCATATATAAGATACAGAGATGATAACAACCTGCAATAGTTTGTTATAATAGATATGTACAGATGATAACAACATATTTATTAGAGTGATTTTGTTGGCCTATACTTATCTGTATCACTCTCCTCCAAACAGAGCATCTCTGATGCGCAACTTGTCTCAAAATCCTGCAAACTTGTTGGTGGACAGTGGTTTAGTGAAGACATCAGCTATTTGTAAATAGGTAGTAGACTTTGTTAAGTCAAAACTGACTTTACGTATTAATTAATGTTTTGATGATAAACAAAGATGATCAAAAGCAGACGATGATAAACAAAGAAAGATCAAAAGCAGATGATCAAAAGCAGATGATCAAAAGC
The DNA here is from genome assembly GCA_027478595.1 of Erythroxylum anguifugum. NCBI lineage: Eukaryota > Viridiplantae > Streptophyta > Magnoliopsida > Malpighiales > Erythroxylaceae > Erythroxylum > Erythroxylum anguifugum. The sequence goes on from JANIPN010000004.1 coordinate 49,444,976, forward strand.
AGATGATCAAAAGCAGACGAGGTGAAAAACAGACGATGTGAAAAGCAGACGATGTGAAAAAGCAGACGATGCTGAAAGCAGACGGAAGTTCCACTACTACAAAAGCAGATACTACA
>JANIPN010000004.1:49454231-49465079 GCA_027478595.1 Erythroxylum anguifugum
TTATTTATTTAATATTTGTAAAATAAAATAAGAATAGGGTAGTAGAAATGATGATCTCAACCAACCGAAAAGCGGGCGAAAGGTAAACGTACGATGGCACTGGTCCTAGCTAGACGTAGTATGTGAGGTTGCTGCAAGATTTAGAAAAGAGAGAACGAAAATTAGTGAAGAAAGGAAGTCAATTTTCTTGGTGACTTCTCGAGACCTACTACTGCCTTTGTCAGTCGAATACTCTGTGGGGTTATGTCTTTGATGTGTTGTTTCTTTTTATGCAACTCAGCATCTACAACTGAATTTTGTTTAATATGCATATATATACATACCTAAATACAAAATTTGTGTTATGCATACTTATCTATTCTGAAATAAAGTTATCTTAAATTTCAGCCAGCTTTTTATTATACTTCTTAATTTTGGTGTGGATTGCGATCCACCCTGAAGGTATTGTTCTCTTTGATGCATGGGCACATTTTTGATAACGCTTGAACCCATGATCTCAAGGATTTGGTGGATTGCGATCCACGCCGATCTACAGTGAGTGTTTAAAGCCTCTATAGATTTCACTAATTAGGGACAAGGATTGCGGTGAAATTGACAATTAATTTGATAAAGTGAAACTTCAAATTAATTGTCAATTCAAAATCTTCCAACATTTCTAGAACTTTACAAAATATAGGAGAATAGTTAGTAAATGCAAATTAACAAATGTAAAAAAAGATTTATACGAGATAGAAACTAGAAAAAAATCATTTAATAACGAATAATACTAACCCCAAATAGAAGCCTTTAATTACTTTAAAGATGATTTAAGTCTTAAAGGTATCAGTAACATATATTTAGTAGTAAAGTTTTTACTAAAACATATGCTCCGAGTAAAATAGTGAGTGCATCTAAATATTCGTATCTCAATTAAAATCTAGGAAATAATAATATTATAATGTTATTGACTTTTATAATAACTAATTTGAATTCCTTCAATATTATTGTGGATAATTGTTGTTCACATCTAAAAGAATTAAAATTTTAAAAGTGTAAATCTAATTTAGGGTTTATTGCTGATTTTCACTAAATTAATGATTCTTAAGAAATTAAATTCAAAGAATATAAATCTAACTTTAAAGATTAATATTTAATGTTTTTGGTTTTATGGATAATATAAGAGCCAAATTTTAGTTATAATTCATAAAATTAAACTTAAGCTAAAACAAGAAGTTGTTTTTGGGTTAAAGTTACGGTAAAAATAAGATGGGAATTAAAAGCGTAGGAGAAAGAATTAAATTTTAATGAAAAATAAAAAATAAAAATAAAAGCTCAATTTAACAATTAAAATATTTTAAAAATTTTAATAATCTAAAAAAGATATTTAAGAATTAAGATGTCTTTTTATTTTCATATTTATTTAAATTACATTAACAAGGGTATTATGTTGAATATTGCAAGAAGATTGAGCAAAAGTCAGGATTTTATAGAATTTGTATAACTCGATTAAAATTTGTATTTGTCGAGGGAACAAGTTTTAAATAAGAATGTTACAACTTGAACATGGTTTTCAGTTTCCTTAAAATTTGCATGTAAATCACTAACATAGGACATAATATGTAGTATGGGTGAAGAACAAGCGATAGTGGGCATCGAAACATATAATGATGACAGCATTAAATACTATGTCTTATTGGGAATTATTAGCTTAGCCTCACATACCACAATGATTCCTTGCAATGTATTGCTCATTATAACAGGCTATATCACAGAAATTATGTCTGCCCACGTCCTCCTAAATGATTACTTCCAAAGGAATTTGTTTTCACAATGCCGTGTCAGTGAACAGTGATGCTGCTGCCTGGTTGTAAATTAGAAGATAGGCAGCCCTGACAAGAGAAAATTCAAAAGAAACCAGTAATTATGACACCATGTCCTAAGCTAAGCAAGCAATTTACGTATTAGTTGGCAGGTTGCCTAAACTTGAGGCTAAAAAAGCAATATCTTAATCAAAACTGTTATTATATTTTTATGATTGTGAGATATATAATATATAAAAGACATCGACGTTATGATCATCCCTTTTCTGATTCTGGGATATGTCTGGAAAGGAAGAGACATGAAACTCTAGTATATTGCATTCTTTTACGACCCTGTTGATAATGATAATGATGCACTTGTAATAATTGAAAAAGTTTCTTCTTTGTGTTCTTTTGCCTCGGCTCAAAGCTCATTTGGCAATCAAAAATGACGATGGGACTGATGTATATCATAATTCTTCCTCATCATCACATGGTTAATTAATTGCAAAGATAAGCCTTACCTTCATCAAAATCATCTAACTCTTCCATTGTTCATGTTACATAATGAAGTCAAAATTCCTAACACAAGTTCACGTTCTTCAAGCCTTGACGCTGTAATCACAATTATCCCTGGGACGGGGAAAAGCATCATATTAGACTGACTTGCAACTAATCTTCTTAGCAGGCTAGTTCAGCTAAACATAGTTAACTCAGCTTAGCTTAAGTCAGCTGTTATTAGTTGACTTCTGACTTGTTCGGTATATGTAATTTTTTTGAGCCAGTTATTTTTTTCCAGTAATTATACATAAGATTAAAAAAAAGAAGAAGAAGCTTTTCTGTACATCAATGGAGAAGCTTCTATAAACTTGTGCTGCGTTTGGTGGTCTTGTTCATGATATCAGAGCATAGAATTTGTAGGAGAGCCCAACAAGTCAGAAGGAGTTGAACAAGGGAGCAGATGGAGATTTTACTTCTATTCCTAAGCTCGGACCATTCTGATATGGTTCTAGTTACAGCTTCTTTAATAGGGAACAATTATAGGTCTTGAAGTAGGGCCATGAGGATAGCTCTTGGTGCAAAGTGCAAGCTAGTGTTTGTAAATGGAAAATTGCCTATGCTAGAAATTTAGTATAACAAATTTGAGTTGAGCTGCTTCAAGTTTATAAAATACTCAGATAGGTGGAAAAAAAAAAAGAAGTAAAAATAAAAGCCAGAACCAGCAAAGGCTTGGTGCTACAATAGTCACTACTGAAGATACACAACTGGGGAGAAACAAAGTATGAAGAGCTCAATAATAAGTTGGAAGAGATGCTGAGAATGTTGAAGGGAAGTGAGGTGATGCCTCATGGATCTTTGACAAGAGTGGATAAGCCAGGAAATTTACATCTTTCTCCAAATTTTGAGCTCCATAATGGTTTGTTAATACCAATCTTTAAGTTCAACTTTGCTACTTGTTAGCAAATTAATACAGAACCAGAAACTTATTTCATTATTTGTTCTAACTTCTATCTTTTGCAAGATCTCAAGACAGTTTATTAGGTGTCGGCACGGAAGAAGAGGGTTTGCACAAAATTTCTGGAACAAGCTTCGAATCAGTCTACGTTACAAACGCACTCAATGATGTTGTTATAAGCCAAACTTCGAAATTACCTTGTTTAAAAAAGATATGAAAGGCACAATGAGAAATAAAGGATTTTTTTCATTAAAGAGAGAAGATTAACTGATCAGTAATATCAAACTAAAGCGAAAGCTATTATTTGTTACATTTTCAATTTGTCGTAAAAAATATCGCCAATTTTCTGTTGTTACGAAAAAACTTCAGACGACGTTTCTCAAAATTGTAGACACTCTTTTCTGGCTACTTTTCCCAAAATATAACTAATATCTTTTATCTGTGTATTATGCTGTCATAGTTGTACATATTTGGCTACATTTTTGTAATTTTGTAAGTATAATCTTTTAACTATATTTTTCTAATTTCATAAGTAAAGTCTTTTAATTATGAGCTTGTAAAAATGTTCTCAAAAACTACTGAGCCACTTAATTTGAAAAGTTGTCTGATTCAAAATTTTCATCGCTAAACCAATTAAAATAGTTTGATTTATGAAAACATTAATTTTTTGTTATAAAAAAATATAGCCCATTAACCTAAAAATATTTTGGCTGCAAAAAGTAATTCGTACTTAAAACAAATGTAACTAATAATTTTTGGCTACAAAATATAACGTAGCCTATTCGTTGAAATTATTTTGGTTATGAAAAATAATTTGTAGTTAAATCAAATGTAGCTAATAGTCTTTAAGAAAGCCCGCAATATATTTTTTCTGTAGTACTACTTCAATAGGTTATGATTTAGAAAATTTGTAACGATATACTTAGCGACAAATTCTAAAGTTTATGAAAAAAAACTAGCCAATAGACATATTTCTTATAGTGATTGCTACATATATGAAAAAAAAAATACTATTGAAAAGGTGAAAGAAAGTTAGAGAAGTAAAACCTTTGCTAAAATGAAATCAGACATCAAAGAGAGGAGATGTGTAAGAAAGAGTTTGGAAGTTGCAATAAAATTTAATTTTAGTAAAAACTAAACCATAAAGTTTGATAAAGAATTATATTTATTTGAATAGTATGTATATGGTTTTTAAGACCTTGAACTAATGGAGGTGTAATAAACACACTTACGTTTATGTTTGCATAAGAATAAGGAAATTATAGTTTGGAATGTTAATCGTATGTAAAACATTACATAGAGATCGACTATGTAACCAATAAACGGTATTTATTGGTATCCATCAGTTATTACGTCAACATATTTTAATAGATATAAAATTTATAAGGACATGTTTTTTAATTTTACATTCTAATATGTAAATGAGTAATTCTTTTGTATTAATTTATTTAAAAAATTCCAAAGTGAATTCTCCTCTTTATTTAAATATGTCCTTTATCATCATCACCTTCTATTTTTAGGTGTTGAATGAAACTTTAAAATAAAGAACTCAAATCTCTCCTATTACTCTTATTCTAATTATAATTTTAGATCCCTAGACTGGAAGGTAGTAAGTGTATTGACCTACTGACCCAATAAGTCATATATAGATAAAATGTCATTACAAGAAAAACGTCGCTTAGCGACGGAGATTATCAACGGAAAACGTTTGTATTCCGTCAATAATATTAATTAGTGACGGAAATAATTGACGGACAAAAGCGTCGTTAAAACGGCTGTAGGTAAATTTACTGACGGACTTATTATGTCATCGTCATTAAATGTACCAACGACTGTCTTTGACCGTCCGTAAATTTATCGACGGATTTGCAGTAAACTGTTGGTAAATTTACTTACGGATAAAAGTATTCCGTCGAAATATTTTCCGACGGTACTGGTTATGCCGTCGGTGATATTCCGATGGTTGTGATGGATCGTTGGTAAACCGTATTTCAAAAAATTATGATGGTTTGCAATATTACTGACGGAACGATGAGTTACCGTCCGTAAATATATTGGATTTTACCGACGGTCTATGTTGTTCGTCGGTAAAGTAAATGATTTTTTTTAATCCTATATTAAATTTTATTTCATGATCTTATTATTAATGCATAATTTCAATAGTTATGAATTATCTGTGTATAATATTTTGATTTGTTTATATATTTAATTTGTTTAAACAGAAACCTGATTGATGATATAAAGTTAAAATTATCTTGATTGATAATAAAAACATTATAGTGTATATAATAAGTCTTTGTAATTCAAAGCAAATGACTACAACAATCCTATTGTCCTGGTGACCGCGGATGCTCTGAGATACTACCCCTCCCCTTCAACTCATCCATCTCATGTCTCAGCTGAGCTATGTGCTTCATCAATGTCTGCACTATTGCCCGAAGCTTATTCACTTCATTGGTTGTCGATCGTCTACTAGATGCTGTTGTACTGGACGTAGAGGATTGCGAATAACATATGTTTGCAAATGAACCTAGTCTGAAGATCCTTCCATGATGGTCCCTACCACCCACTGCATCAAGATACGTCTAACTCTCATCAACAGCTTGTTCATGCTGAGATTGTCATTGAATCCTTTCTTGTATTTGGTCATATTAGGAAGCAATGTTTGTATTAGTAAGTGATAATTATTAAGAATTAATATTAAAGCATAAATTTCATATACATTTAGTTGTCTATATTGGGTGTTGACGTATGTCACACCGTTATGCTTCTTAGTCTGAGTGTGTAAAAACAGCTGACGAGGAGTAGGCCTCTTGCCCATAGACTTTTCCTACATAAGAATAAAATGTTAATGTGAATTAGAATTTATAAAAATTTCGACAGAGTTTCCCCTATTTTAATGATATTTACCCCTTTTTGAATAAATAAAATAACTCAACACAACTATATATGACACAAGATATTTATACCATTATGAGTATCCACAATACACATATTTTCATTCCAACATTCACTCATCAATTTAAATTTAAATACAACAAAATAAAATAATTATAATATAAGTGTCAAGTTTAGATACTTACAAGTCTCTCTGCATGCTTGTGGTGAGTAATTGATCCTCCTATATGCACGGGAAGACTCTCTCCTCCCAGGCCTTTACGTCTATTGGTCAAGTTACGCCCTGAGATGGACACAGCCTCAGGTGATATCTAATACTCCTACCAACGACTTCATATTTACTCAAAAATATAAGGCAGTCGTACACCAGCCTTGTGTATCGCACCAATAAAGTCGCGATAATGTGTATGAGCTCGCCTCTCCCATATTGTATGTATGACCACGTCGAAACTAGAATCCCAGAATTTTTTTTCTGAAATAAAAAGAAAAAAATCGATAACTTATAATGTAATAATATTTATCAAATTAATGTATAAAAATTAATTAAAAAAGAAAATAATTTTTGATTGTACCTGTAGCACCCCACTCCCGCAATGACCTGTACCCGACATCGTGGGTGATATTCGAGTCCATGCCCCGTGAGGATGGCGTGCTAAAATACTCAATCAGTCAGAAATCGGTATATATATATATATGTTTTTATTTGAAAGCCACAAACATAATATGCGAAAATCGATACTCAAATTGGGCCCACATTCATTCATAAACATTTTCGAGTAACACAATTTTCAATAGCCATTCGGGCCCTTTCACAAATAAAAATTAATACAAAAATAGAGAAATGCAATGTAGACGTGAACTGATCCCGACTTCTATCCTTCACTTGAAAGCTGTAGGTATACTCCTGTTGGCCTAACGGGGTATTCTTCCGATCCTGAAAAATATTTGCAAATTTTGGGTAAGTTTTGTGAACTCAGTGAGTGACCATCATCAATGGCTCACCCAATCACATAACATATAATTCACATATCTCTCTTTAATTCACATTGCACATTATTTCACATTTCATATTATTTCACATTTCACCTTATTTCATATTCAATACACTTAATCATTCGTAATCTTGAGTCTTATAATATTATATGCATGAGACTCGTGTTCATTATTATTTGTTGTGACTGAGTGCCAATCACTTACACAAATACTGGCACATAAGGCTCAGTCAAAACAGAGTTCACGGAGCATAACTCTACGTGCAGAATTAGAATTCACGAAGCAAAGCTCCACGTGCAGAACCAGAGTTCACAGAGCAAAGCTCTACGTGGAAGCGCTTCAAATTGGCTACTGAAGTTACAACGCCTTTATCTGAGCATGCATTTTATAAAATGCATCACATACTGATCATGTTATATCACAAATGATGTTAAATCAGAAACTCACATTCATCAGACCTGAGTCCGGCATTCGACTTTCCTGAGAATACACACTTTCCTTCATAAGCCAATATACATCACTAACATTTTTAACAATCACATAAGTGCACATGCTTCATCCATTTCACATTCAATGAGCACTTCAATATTTCATTCATACCTCACATTCATCGGACCTTCTGTCCAGAAACTAACACAATCAGTCACACTCACATAATAATTCAGTAGTCAATGAATACAAAAATCAAATAACAAACAATAAAGTGAGACCATCTCGGTCTACTCACAGTACGCTTCAAAAAAGCATTTGCTTCTAAATTATGGAATGCCTGAATGCGGACACTTAACCTAGTTTGCTTGCAAAACTCCAAGTCAAAATTGTCTTTCCCCTTGTTCTTAGGTAGGATTCTCTTGGTTTCCTTGATTCTTCACCAAATGAAGAGATCTTTAGCTCAAATGGAAGTTCTTTTCTTTCTCTTCCTTTTTCTCTTCTTGAACAACTTCAAAATCTTTCTTGAAGATGAAGAAGAATTAAACCCTAGCTCAACTCTCTTCTTTCTCTCTTTCATTCTTTTTCATGTTTCTCTCACTTTTCTCTTTTGTCATCCACACATTTTGTTTCTCTGGAATCTTCTCATTCACGTTTTCTCCTTTATTCAAGATAACACTTCTTCTTCTAATTATGCCCTTAATTATTGAGAATTGTCCCATTTTCCCTTCCATTTATGCCTTATGTCTTTTATACTTAAATGTCTTGCCAATAGTACCCTTGAACAATCTAACATAACACTTTCTTCCAGAAAAATATCCCCCATTGTCTTAAGTTTTTAATGCCACCAAAATCATTTAATTTGGTTCAGTGATTCAAAAGATATACTTCAAACATTTTTGGACTGCTCTTGTCCAAAGTAGTATACTATGCACAACTTCCATTTGGAATTTAAACATCTTAGAGACTGATTTAGATCCCAATTTCTTCATACCATTTGTAGCTTCATGTCTCTAGTTTATCAAAAATAAAAAATCATATCATTTGGATCAGTAGAGCTCCAGAAAACATCAAAATACTGAAGTATGTTTAGTGGGATAACACTAGTTCATATTATTTAAGAACACACTCATTGTACCCGTCCCACTCTTTTCACTCAATCTTTCTTACTTCATTTTAGATAGCTTCGATTTTTGGTGGAGATGTAGAGCAAAGTCTTACAAATCCAATGGTTCAAGAATCAAGTCATTTGGAGGTCTAGTGGAGAAGTTATGGTCAAAAGAAGCAACCATGTTTATGACCTCAATCAATTTGAACCTATTTTGGCGCGGTTTCCATAACTTTCACAAACAATATTGGATTGATCTTGTTTTTGGACTATTGGAAAGAGGACTTCGAGATATACAACTTTCATAAAGACCTTGAAGACAAATTCTATCTTTTGAAGGCTTAAAAATGGAATAGAAAACAAAAGATGAATAGTAACTTCGTCTTAGATGAACAATAACTTTGTCTTAAAATTTCGTCTTAGATGAATAGTAACTTCATCTTAGAACTTTGTCTTAGATGAACAGTAACTTCGACTTAGATGAACAGTAACTTCGTCTTAAAATTTCGTCTTAAAACTTCGTCTTAGATGAACAGTAACTTCGTCTTACTTTTGTACTCTTCAAAACATCTCCACTTATAAAGATCATAACTTTCAACACCGATGTTCAAAATTTTCATACTATATACCGTTGGAAAGATAAAGGAAAGATCTACAACTTTCCAGAAGGAAACTTTGCTAAAATCTATTTATATCAATCCCAAATTTGCCCCTAAATTCCAGAGATGAATTTTCTATTCATACACCAACGTACTGCACCCAATTCTTAACTTCATGACAAATTTTGAGATTCTTAGAGACAGAATTTGTTGGGACCCCTCCCTGGTGAGACACGTGTCCGACGTCCTACGTGACACCTGAACGCGCATCCCACGAGGGAGGGATTCCTCACCACACTTGAAACTTAATGCAGACTTATTTTAATGTCATCCAAACAAAAACGACCTTAATTCAACTTAAAACAAACTAGGTTCACTTACTCTCGAATAGATCTTGATAAATTCACCCAAATCTTCCTCAATAAGATTGATCTACTTAGGGACCAAAAATTAAATCTGATTCCTAGGTTAAAATGAAAATCCAAGTCTCTAGGTCAAATAGAATCAGAAAACTCCTAAATCGGATCTCTATAGATCGCAAAATCGCCTAAAAACAAAATTTCAATCTCCCCTATACTCAATCATCCAACTCCATACCAATCCAACAATCCCATCAATTCACTCAAAAATGGCAGTCATCACACTCATTACTATTTCATCGATTTCAAACTATAAACCAACACATTTAAAAACAATAGATACAAGAATGTTTACAGCTCAATTTTCTTGCATTTCCATGAAAAACATAGGTTAATACAAAGCTTCAGAGGGCATTTTAGACCTAAAACAATAAAAGGATCCAAAAGTTACAATACAAAGAAAATTACATAACTAAAATAACCATTTTGCTAAAAATGCATCTAAAGCTTTGGTGCTAGAATCTAACTTCCAAAAATAAAAAATATAACGGGAGTAAAGCCTTGATCCGATGCCTTTTTCTTAGTTTCTCACTCGACACCTGCGGAGGGGAAAAGGGGGGTGAGCTCGACGGCTTAGAGGGTAATAGCTTAATAAGTAAGAACAAGCATGCGAAAATCTTTTATCAATGCTTTTCAAAGGAATTTACTACAATCATTCTTGCCCCATCAAAATTCAATTTATCAAAGACATTTACAAAAAGAACATAAACATACAAAAACAACATAAGCAAAGCATACCACATAAACACATAGAAATTGGCTTAGGTGGATCCAAACGGAACGTACTACACATTCCCGCAAAGCGGTTATGTATAGCCGTGAAACTTATGGGAGTCCGTGAGGAGCTCCAAGGCTACTATCGGGCAGGCGGGAGAAGCCTATAAATTAGACAGGTGCACCTGACTCAGAAGGGACCACCACAAACCCAAAGAAAACATGCATATCACATAATTCATCCAATTCATAAAGATTAGCTACAAAGGCCCTTACAACAATTCACATACTCGTCGAAATCACATATTCTAACCTTTTTCACTTACAAACCATTTTACAAACATTTCCACAATGTCTTTACATACAAAAAACATCTCATACAAGTTTAAACCATCACAAAAAGCAATTAATACAAACTTTGTAAATCATTGGAAAGCAATAGTTAGCATTTATC
>JANIPN010000004.1:49565962-49578202 GCA_027478595.1 Erythroxylum anguifugum
CCAACTAACACATTAAACTTCATCTAACTCATTTAATTCCAACTACTCATTTAATTCATGCTAACTAACTTCATTAATACCCTTTTTAATGCATGCTATCTAATTCATTTTATCTCATATGCTAGTTCAATGCTAACTTACTTAATTTAAAGTCAATTCAAGTTAATCTACTAATGCTTTAATTTCTTTAATCATGCTTAAATTTAAAAAAAAATTCGGGGCTAACACTTTATTTCCCTTTGCTTTCTTTTTCCACATTCTTCTGATCTTTCTTGAAATGAAAGACAATTCTTCATCATCTTCACTTGAATCTTGTTCAGATTCACTGGTATCATCATTCTTGATTTCTTTAATCTTTAATGCTTTTGACGATGAGCTTCTATTTTTCTGAGTCTTATGATTTTTCTGTCTAGTCCTTAATGCTATAGATTTGTCTCTTCTAGATTTATCTTTTGCATCAAGCTCTACTTAGTGTATCTTCAAATAACCAAGCACTTCATCAAGCTTTAATTTACTAAAGTCCTTGGCTTCTTGTACTGCAGTGACTTTGGGTCTCCATCTTTTAGGCAAACTTCTGAGAATCTTCCTGACATGGTTTTGATTACCGTAGATTCTCCCAAGAGCTTTAAGTCCATTAACGATAGCTTGAAATTTTAAACATCTTATCAATCGACTCATCTTCTTTCATCTTAAACAGCTCATACTGATGTACAAGAATACTGAACCTAGACTCTTTCACCTGGTTTGTGCCTTCATGTTCGATGGATAAAGTGTCCCACATCTCCTTTGCAGTTTCGCATCCATGAACTTTATCATATTCACTTCTGCTAAAAGCACAACTCAAAAAGAACTTGGCCTTTGAGTTTAATTGAAATCTAACTTTGTGATCGACTGATCATCTGGTACGAGGAATGGTATTTCCTTCATCATCCATTGGTATGTATGGTCCATTCTCGATGATATTCCAAAGATCAATGTGTGTGGATTCTATGAAGAGCTGCATCCTGTCCTTCCAATAATGATAATCCTCGTCATTAAATGCAGGAGGTCTTGTGACGGAGGCACCTTCAGTTATAAAAACATATGATTCAGCCATGGATCTTTGCCCTCACTTTGTAAAAGTGGTTCTTGGAAACTGAGCCCTGATACCAACCGAAGTAAATCACTTGTTAATATAGAATTCTCTTACAATAGACAAGATGCACAAAAAGGGGGGTTGAATTGTGTATTCTTTTCATGAATACAAAAACCTTTGATATTTCTTGGAAAGATTTTTTTCAAGCTATTAAATGAATACCAAAAATGTTATACAAAAATAGCTACGTGGTTAAATCCCTAATAACTTCTATATACTTGTTTAAGAACAAGAGCAATTAAAGTGAAAGGTTAGAAGATAGACACTGCGATTTTATACTGGTTCACCCCAAACCTTGGGCTATGTCCAGTCCTCAGAGTTCTTCTGATATTTCACTGTACTTGTTCAATTTTACAAGTATTCTTTCTTCCATTTCAGAGCCTCTTCAGGTCTCTTACACAAAGTATTCTTTCTTCTATCTTAACCTCTTCAGGCTTTTAGCCTTATCTTTCTCTCACTAGAAAGATATTGTGAGCTTTTTGTTACAGTAGAGTTTGCTCTCATGTATCGCACTTTGAATACAGAATTTTTTTATGTAAGTAATAACTTGAAAGCTAAAAGTTGAAAGTTGTTCAGTCTTCGACTACGATTAGTATTTATAGCCTAAGTCTCTAACTGCTTCTTGACTTAACAGTAATTTTGTAGATCTAATTCATCTTGACTATATCGATCTTTTGGCGAATTGAATTTCTGAGGAATTGAGCTTGATAAATAAGAGTGACTTGAAAGATAAGCTTAAATAAGAAGGTATTAATATGTCATTTGGTATAATGAATTTGAATGATAATGATGATGAGACTCCTCTTAATGATGAGGATATTGTAACAAATAAAAATTGGGGTCAATGTGAATTGAACTGATATTCGTTCGAATGAAATTCTAGGTTTTCATTTCTCTTCTTCTTTTAGTTTCACTTATATTTGATTTATATGTTAAATTCTCTATATGCAATATAAATATAACTATAAATGTTTTTGTTTCATATTTTACTTCTAATTAGTTGTTTTCATGGTATGAACTCTTGTTATAATTGTAATACTCAGAAAGTTATGGATATTTATTATTCTTTTTATATGATGTTTTGATGTAATATTATTTATTATATGATAAAATTATAACATTTTAAATATTTTGTATTATCCCTAATTTTATATTTTTAAGATATTTTATATTAATTATGATTATTATTTATATGTCAAATTTGTGAGAGGTAATAGAAATTAATAGATGATTAACATATTAAATTTTCATTATTATGATTTTCAGAGATAAGCTTATTGTAAAATTATAGATTATATATTACAATATATTAAGGGACTATTTTGTAATTTTAAAAAATTAAGAACTATTTTATAAATTTAAAAAATTGTCCAAAATAGTGCTCGATATTTACCATTACTCATACATTATTGTACTAAAATCAAATCTAATATCTACACCAACATATGGTATTGGTAACATTTCTTGCGAGTCTATTATCTTACTCATTCCGCACCTAGGAAAATGATAAGAGAGAATAAGCAACAGCCACAACGAATGGGACTGCAAAGTCCAAACAGGAAGGAAAAAAGGTGTCGTCAAATCAAGTGTTGAGAAACCCTACATGCTGTTTTCCTTTGGTTTTGGGCGTGAGGAGCCGAATATTTTTTTAAGTGGGAAAATATGTGTATAGTTATCTGGATAAGGCGGAAGAAAATGATAATGGATAAAAACGGGTTTAGGGGGAAAAAAACACAAAGGGGGAACTTAATCGGGTCGGGTTATCGAGTGAGGTGATATATATGTATATATTTTTTGTTAACAAAGTGAGCTCAATTATCTGATGTCGTCATATATCTCATTTGAAGTAGGCGTGTTTTATTCAGTTAACATCTTAATAAAGAAAATAAAGATGATCTGGCAACAAGAAAACTGTGGTGACAACTTAAGAGGACCCACAGGCCACAACTCCCATTTATTTCCGGACTGTCGCATTGTCCGTACCATTGTCTTCTCTCGGCCTCCCGGTAGCCGGTTAGCCTCCAGATTGGTGCAACCTCCGACACATGTGTTTGGCTTCCCTCATGTACACAAAAATTACATGTTTTTGTTTTAATTGAGAGAAGATGGAGAGAGCGAGAGAAAAGACTTGACCAATTGGAGGGTCGGAAAAAGAAAAATCCTTGGTCATGTTGGTATCCTCCACTATCAACCAAAAGATGCCAAGATAGAGCGTCTTTAATTTCTAAGAAAATAATAGCAGTGACATTCTTTGTCTCTAGCTTTTACTTATCATGCTCAGTGTTTACTTTGTATTTGTACTATTGTCCTTCGCAGGGACGGAGCCAGATTCAACTCTAAGAAAGAGTTGAGGGCCAACATTTAAATGCAAAAATTTTAATAGGAAGACTACTTATATTTAAAGGGGGCAACTTATATTTGTAATTTTAAAAATTTTAATTATATAAGTAATTTTAAAAAAATATATATTTAAAAGGGGGGGCCTCCCATTAAACATGGCTCCGTCCCTGGTCCTTCGAGTTTCGTATGTTTTCTACGTAACTATTAAGTCCGCCGTGCGTCTAAAATTAAATGGTTTATTTTGGGGTTTATTGTACCCCATCCTCTTAGTAAGTATCAAGTTATAAATTATTTTTTTCCTAATGAAATTAATCTTGTAAGAAATTTTAAAAAAATACTAATACTATATACCATGTACTCTCTTCATTCCTTTTATATTTACGATATATACCATAAAAATGTATGGTTTCAAATTTTGGAACATGAAATTATGTATTTTATTTTTAAAGAGCATGTTTCTCATCAAAGTTATACAAAAAATAAAAAAGAAGAAATGAAAATTATAGAAACTAGATTTTCAATTTAAAAAACTAAGGTATACTAATTTAAAATTTTGAAACTATATTTAAGTTAAGAGATATAATCCTATAACTAAAACAAAAATAACAAAATCAGGAATCAACCTCCAGTAGTAGGGACCAATAAGCTATATTTTGATTCACAGAGGCTCAGAAAACATAAATTTTACTGGACCAGACAAGAAGTATCTCATATGGCTGATACACTTGAAGCCTTGTTCGAGCTAGAAGGGCATCAAACATGTTGAGGCCAACGGATACCTATTTAATACGTGACACTTGCCACTATAGTTAGTCTATTATGAATTACGGTTATTCCCAGAGTGAAAATAACTACCGCATTCGCAAATGGACTCAACATACTTTTTCCAAACCTTAAGCCATCTAATGGAAGGCTGTACAGTTTTCGTTTTCCATGTTCAAGCTCCACAAAGACAAATTTGTTAGAATTTGGACTAAGTAGGGTCGTGGCTAAAACCAAACTAGATATATTGAAGATAAAATAGACACATAAATTTTACGTAAAAAATCTCTAAATTAGGGTAAAAACCACGAGCAATGATAAAAGAATTTTACTACTGAAAAAACTGGAGAATTATAATGAGAAAAACTAGACTCACAAAATATACAAATATTTTGTCTCTCTTTTCACTCACTCTTGTTTCTTTTCTCTGCTAATGGGATGACTTGCTCTCTTCATCTTCTACCTATTTATATGCAAGAAATGTGTGGGATGTCTGGCCATTTGACTAGCTACCCTTGACTTTTTTTTTAATTTCAACTTTGGTAGGCACTGAAACGGTGCCTACCATTTTTGACAATTCTCCTACTTGAAGATTTGATTGAGAGTCAATCAGATCTTTATACTATTCTTTCTACCTTGGCTTTTCATGTTGCTTATGTCTCTGTTAGACTACAGGAGGATCGACACCACATAAATTTGTCAATGTTGATTGCTTTTGTCGTAAAATCCGCCAGGTTGTCGATGGTATGAATTTTCTACATGTCCACTGTTCCTTCTTCCACCTCTCACAACGAAGTAATACTGTTGGGCCCCGATTTCTTTCCTTATTAAATAGGTTTGTTTAAATTATTTTTGAGAGATCCAATTGAGGAGATTTTTATTTCTAATTAATCTCGAGACATGAATTTCATTTTAACTTAAGAATCGGATTTAATTATGGGCCCTAAGTAGATCAATTTTATTTGAGGATTATTAGGGTGAATCTTACAAGATCTGTTCGAATGACATTAAAATAAGTTTGATTGGCGTTTTCTTCTTTAGTGAGGAATTCCTCCCTCGTGAAATGCGCGTCCAGATGTCACGTAAGACGTTGGACACGTGTCTTACCAGGGTTGGGTTCCAACAAATACTGAACTCGAATTTGCTTTGTCTTTGAATGAAATGCTAGATTCTTTGCAAGATGCAAAGCATTATGACTGTCACAATATAGAGTAATATTCTCTTGTTTATACCTAAGTTCTTTCAACAACATCTTCAACCATATTGCTTCTTTACTGGCTTGTGTAGCTGCTACATATTCTGCTTCTATTGTTGATGTAGCCATAATTGACTATAGTTTTGAAACCCAGTTTATAGCCCCTCCAGCTAATGTGAACATATATCTAATAGTGAATTTACTTTTGTCAAGATCACCTGCATAATCAACATCAACAGATCTTCTAATAGTAAAATATGATCCTTCATAACATGATACAACATCTGAGATTCCCTTGATTTATATGAGAATCCTCTTAACTGTATTTCAATGCTCTCGACCAAGATTCACCATGTATCTACTAACCACTCCCACTACATATGTGATATCTGGTCTTGTACAAATTATAGTGAACATCAGGCTCCCCACTGTTGATGCATACGGTACTTGGGATATCTCCATCCTCTCTTCTTCATTGCTAGGACTCATACTTGAGTATAACTTGAAATTAACAGAAAAAAGGGTATAAATTGACTTACAATCTTGCATGTTGAATCGTCGCAAGATCTTCTTCAAATAATTCTTCTAAAACAACCAAATCTTTCTATTATTTTTGTCTCGGTGAATTTGCATCCTTAGAATTTTGTTTGCCGGTTCCAAGTCCTTCATTTCAAATTCCTTAGCCAACTGTGCTTTCAATTCTTTGATACAATCATTGTTGAGGCCTGCTACTAACATGTTATCTATATACAACAACAAAACTATAAAATCATTTTTCTCAAACTTCTTGAAATATGCACAAGGGTCTGCATTCAATCTGTTGTATACAATGCTCATGATGAAGCAATCAAATCTCTTATACCAATACCTCGGTGCCTGCTTTAAACCATACAGAGATTTGTTCAACCAACAAACCAAGTTCTCTTTCCCTTTTTCTTCAAAACCTTCTGGTTGGAGCATATAAATTTCTTCTTCAAAATCTCCATGAAGAAATGTAGTTTTCATATCTAACTGCTCAAGATGCAAGTCAAATATAGCACATATTGCTGAAACTACTCGAAATATAGTGAGTCAAACCATAGGAGAAAATATTTTGTTAAAATCAAGACCTTCTTTCTGAGCATATCTTTTTACTACCAATCTATCACGATATCGCTCCACTTGATCTTCACCACTTCACTTGATCTTGTAAACGCATTTATTACCAATAGGCTTTCTTCCTTGCGGTAATGACACCTACTCTTATGTCTTATTCTTATCAAGTGCTTCAATTTCTTCTTGGATTGTTATCATCCACTGAGATGCATCTGAATTATTCATTGCATCTTGAAGAGTTGATGGCTCCTCGTACTCAGTTAAAAAATAGTATGCACTATTGCCCTCCATAATATAGTCTGAGTGCCAACTCATTGCTCTTTTTATGTGAGTTAATCTCTGAGTATCTACAACATCATATTCAACTGGTTTTTGCTCTTTGTGCCCTAGTGCAGCTTCAGAAGAATTATTTTGATCAACTTCCCTATCCACTTGTATTGTTGTAGTTTCTAGATTCTCTTGTACAGTGCTAACATTTTATACTTGTTTTGATCCTTATCTTCCATAAAGATAGCATCGTTGCTAATAACAATCTTGTGGGCAGTGGTATCCCACAGACAATACCCCTTGACACCTTCAGCATACCCTAAGAAAATGTATCTTCTAGATTTTGGATCCAACTTTGTAGTTTCTTAGGTATTGAATATCACATAAGCAGGACTTCCAAATATATAGAGGTTGGAATAATCCACTGGTTTACCAGTCCACATCTCCATCAGCTTCTTTAACTTAATTGTAGTTAATGGAGCTCGATTCACCATATAACAGGCGATATTGACTACTTCTGCCCAAAATTTCGTATTTAAGCTTGCATTTCTCAACATCGCTCTTATTCTTTCCAACAGAGTTCTATTCATGCACTCTACTACTCCATTTTGTTGAGGAGTATATGACGTCGTGAACTGCCTTTTGATGCCTTCTTACTTGCAAAATTCATCAAATTCTTTACCAGTATTTTCTCCTCCATTATCTGACTGCAAACACTTGATCTTCTTACCAAATTCGAGTTCCACCCGCACTTCGTAAAATTTGAAGAATAGAAACACATCTGCTTTCCTCTTGATAGGAAATACCCAACATCTCCTCGAATAATCATCTATGAATGATACAAAGAAATTTGCTCCTCCTAGGGACATAAATGGAGCTTGCTATATATCAGAGTGATCAATTCTAGAATTTCTTTGCTTATGAACTTCAATGTGTTAAATTTTAATTGATGCTGCTTACTCACAATACAATGCTCACAGAAGGGTAGTGAAACCTTTGTACGACCTGGAAGTAGATTCTTCTCTGCAAGTATCTTTATTCCTTATTCTGAGATATTTCGAAGCTTTTTATGCCATGTCATTGTAGATTTGTCATCTGGACTAGTCACTGCAGCTGATGATTCTCTTTCTTACAAAGTTTCTCCCTTTAGCGTATATAAATTTGCAGCTATATTCTTTGCTTTCATAAATACAAGTGCTCCTTTAATCACCATCATGATCTTGTTTTGAATCTGAAATCTGAAACCAAGATCATCTAGTTGTCTTACAGACAACAAAATCTTCTTCATACCCTCCACATGTCGCACTTTTTCAATAGTTTGAATTGTACCACCATACAACTTTAACTTGATGGTGCCAATACTAACAATCTTAAGAGCTTGATCATTACAGCTGTACGCAGATCTTTCAGAGATAGATTCATACTGATGGAACAATTCTCTTCGAGAAGTCATATGAAAAGTAGCTGCTGAATCAAATAGCTAGACATCAACAAATATTCTTTTGCCTCCAATAGTCATTGTTGCTTCACAAGCCATTGCGCTTCCATCATTTGAAGTGCTTGAAACGTTTCCTTAAGGAACAAAATCTTTTTGTTTAGATTCCAATAATCCTTTTTCAGGTAACCTTTCTTTTCTTACCACAATTGTAGCATTTATAGTTTTTCTTACTCTTGGATTTTGATCTACCATGATTATGACTCCCACTTGGACCACGTTCCATTGATTTACCTCTCATCACCGCCAAGGCCTCTGCTTGTTGCAAACTTGCCAACCTATCTTCGTTGCTTTTACGTCGACTCTCTTCTTATAGAATAACAGCTGCAATGTCTTCGAAGACTAAAGTGTTTGTATTATTTGTTAAATTTATGACAAGTTGATAATATGAATCTGGTAGACTTTGAAGTAGAAGTTCCACATGTTCACTTATTGCTATTGTATGCCCCAATGATGTGAGTTGCGAAAATAGAGTATTCAAAGTGTTTAAGTGCTCCGTCACCAAAGTGGATTCTATAATACATAAAGTGTATAGTTTCTTCTTTAGAAAAAAATTGTTGTAGAGTGATTTGGCCTTATATAATTTTGTGAGTTGATCCCATATTTCCTTCGCAGTCTTCTTTTCTTCTATTTTGTATAATACTCCATCAGCTAAAGCTAGGTGAAGATTAGCTACAACATTCCTATCCATCTCGTTCCACTTTTCATTTGTGACTCCAATTGGCCATTTACTAATGGCCGCCAGACAATTATCTTTCCTCAAGATTGCCTTTATTTTCAGCTTCCACAGTGAGAAATTGCTCCTGTTGAATTTTTCAATGTCGTACTTTGCCGCTACTACTTCTATCACAACTGCTTTCTTAATAGTGCCTTTAATAAGGTGAATAATATTATAACTTATCTTTTGATGTGGAGGATCCACTCTTAGTGGCAACTACAAAGCATACAATAAGCAGATAAACACACCCAAGGCTAGCTCTGATACCACTTGTTAGGACTTGGACAGAATAGGGTCGCAACTAAAACGAAACTAAAAATATTGAAGATAAAATAGACGTATATCTTATGTGAAAACCCTTAAATTAGGGTAAAAATTATGGACAAGGATAGAAAAATTTTACAACTGGAAAAACTGGAGAATTACGAGGAGAAAAACTAGACTTATAAAAATATACAAAATATTTTGTCTCTCTTTTCACTCACTCTTATTTCTTTTCTCTACTAATGAGATGATTTGCCCTCTTCAATAGGCAGGAGACATGTGAGATGGCTGGCCATTTGGCCAACTATCCTTGACTTTTAAAAAAATCTTGGTAGGCACCGTTTTATGTATAGTCTCAAAGATTTCAATTACTCTATTATGACTAAGATCAAAGTTTTAAGTGAAAGATTGTAGGTTACATTGCAAATGATTTTGATAATTATAGATGATGTAAGATTAATTAAAAATATACATACATAATTACCATAAATTACGAATCACAAATTATAATATTACAATTACAAGGTGTAATACATAACATGAATCTTAGTTACGCGCCTAGGATTAAACGTAAAAGTGAATAAATGGAGAAAATGTGGAAAATATATGTTTTGCTTTTCATAAATTTAAACGAACCTTTTGACATCAAAACCTTCAAACTTTCTTAGCGATCTTTACGAAAGTTGATCAACCGAATGTCATTAACGTCTTTTTACATCTTTCTTAACTCGTGAATCTCGTAATGAGTCGAAGAATCCAAACATTCATGACTTATTTAAGCATAAGTAAGAGACCTTGGTGTATATATATAGTAACCGTATTGGGTCTCCCTATCACAGGCTTCATGAGTGTCTGAACTATACTGATTAGGGTTCATTTTCTTCGTTGAGCTTTAACTCATTAAATCAAATCCTTTATCGAACTACTTCATTATCTTTAATCAGATCAAATTCAATTCGTTTAATCGTGAATTTATTAAAATCGTAAAATTGTAATTAAATGTCCAATATCAAGAAAATAACTAAGGACCATAATTTAAAATTCTGATCAACATATATCTCTTCATGAACTTAAAACATGCATAACCCAATCAATAACTTATCAAAAAGGACGCTTCTAAAGTATGAGGAGTCCTACCATCATTTTCTTAATCCCCACTTTTAAAGCTATAATCATATTTTTATCACGCTCGCATTATGCTTTAGAGAAGTAAAAAAGAAAAGTAAATGAAACAAAGAAAGAGCCATATCAGAGGGCCACAGATATGTGCGCAGGAGGAACAAATACACTAAAACACCCCTTTAAACATTAAGGGACCACCTGTATTAAAGTTGAATCAGTCAACCAGTAACTCTGATTCTAATCATGATCATCAGACCCATCTTCCATTTCGGATGAGTGATATGCATGTGTTTGTATCTTCCACGCTCCGACTTGGCTGTAGGGTAGCACTGAGCTTTGACATCTCAATTGCTCCAATTTTCTCTCAACTTTGTACCTTCTGCTGGCCGGTAGCAAGATAAGATTTTTTGTCCAATTTTATGGTGTCTTATTTTGTCTTATAAATCTCAGCCATTTATTTATACGGGTCTCACGTTTATTTATATGAGACCCATGCGGAACTCACATAAATGAATGACTGAGATTTATAGGACAGAATAAGAAACCATAAAATTAGATAGAAAATTTGAAATCGCCAATAACTTACTTTATATTCTGCACTGATATGCAATATATCCCATAAAATATTATATATATAAGTTGAATACAATACAGTTACATGAAGAATTGAAAGGTTAAGAAAATCGTTGATTCTTAAATTACGGTTTTATGACAACTAGTATTGACATAAATTTCGCTATCATAGTCGTTATACAAAGATGCCCACAACATCTTCTCGCCATTGGGACCCCTGACATCACTTTGTTTAATCCTGCTGCTCTGGCTTGGACATGGAA
The DNA here is from genome assembly GCA_027478595.1 of Erythroxylum anguifugum. Taxonomy (NCBI): domain Eukaryota; kingdom Viridiplantae; phylum Streptophyta; class Magnoliopsida; order Malpighiales; family Erythroxylaceae; genus Erythroxylum; species Erythroxylum anguifugum. Next base: position 49,577,192 of record JANIPN010000004.1, read on the forward strand.
ATTAGTCAGGGCTCACCAAGACTGAGCCTGAAATGGTAGTGTAAAGCCTTTTTGTCTTTTCTTGTTTGGATTTAGTTCTCGAACATGCTTGCGTACTTTTTCACTAACCAATAGCGGATTGGAGCATCATGTTTTGGTGAGGTATTTCAATCCTGTGCCGTTTATTTTTGTTAACTTGCTATGTAGATAAGATTTAATAGGATATAATAAGAACTGGTTAACTAAAACAAGGATCTAATCCTACCAAAAGCAATAAATAAGGATACTTCTTCAAAGTTCATTTGGTATCTCGTAATTTATTTTCTTTTATCGACTTGTAGGAATTAGTGATCCTGGCAATGGTCACTCTCTCGCAAGTCTCCGTCTTGGAAAGTCTTTGTCAGCTTTAATGGCGGATGCTGAAAGTAACTATATATATTGACAATTCCAAGCAACGTATATAATTTGCGACGGATAAACTAATCCTAATTTAATGCACCCAATTAGTTGTGCAGAATTAAATTGATGATCCATCTTATGCCAGGAAGATTCAATTGCCTGGTGTAGAGGCTATCTTGAGAGACTGGAAGAAATTGTTCCCTACGCTTGAAGTCTTGGTGGATAAGAGGAAAGAACTACATAATCATCGCCCGAGATGATTATTTAGGTGACAATTGCGTTTAAATTCTTAACTTTCCTTTATTGAAGGAGAAACTGACATTTTTACTACTATAAGGTTTCGAAGGGTACATTAAGGGGGGCTGCATTGACACAAACTCTCATCTGGTTGGTACATACGATTGTTAATATTTGTAACGATAAACTCAATGGGTGTGGTTGAGTAGCAGAGACTCATCCATCCTTAATCAAAGGTCAGGGGTTCGATCCTTAACTTTGAGTATGGAGCAGCCTTAAATCCTTTGGGCAGCTGTCCCACCCTGTGAGGTGCCTACAAACCAGCGAAGGGATTAGTCACTAGGTCCGCCGGTGGATACCCTAGTCTAAGACCAAAAAAAATATTTGTAACGATAG
>JANIPN010000004.1:49697793-49712151 GCA_027478595.1 Erythroxylum anguifugum
TTTAAATGTCATGTATAAAGTATGAATGCTAGAATTGCTAGACCTTTATATACATACTTATGCTTGACTTTTGTCAATTGCAAATGGCTATAAATTTGTTAGCCACTGAGCTGTGTAGCTCACCCACGCTTCCCTCCTCAGGTGCAAAAAGAGAATATTAGCGATCCTTGCAAGGCGTTGGAACTTCAAGATAATTAAAGATTTTTTTTGTAATTAAGTTAGTTTAGGAACTTTTGTAATTTAGAATCATTTCAAGCATAAGCATTCAAATTGTATCATGGGCATTCCAATTTTTTGTGTGTTTTTTTGGTATTTTGAAATGAGCTTGTATAAATTCTTTTGGAATTCATTTATGAAATGTGATTGGATTTTTGACTTGTGATTTTCTAAATTTTAATTGTTTGATGTTCAACCATTATGGGCACGCCACCATTATGGATGACGGGTTCCGTTTTTTCTCCGAATGTTGGGCTCCGAAAACGGGGTCCAACAGACGAAGTCAGGCCGAACATAGCAAGCTTTGTCATACTTAACAATAATTAATATACTATAATTTTAATATATATATCATATTATACATATATATATTTAACACAGAAACAATTTTACGCATATATTATACCTTATATACTATTTTAAGGATAAAAGAGGGATGTACAATTAAACTTATGAGAGGACTGTACTCAAGTGGCAAAAACATTTTACACTTTTAACTTTTCCTTTATTTCTCAAACCAAAACTACTTAGTGATTGAGGCTATCGACAGGTGAAGCTGAGCCTCTACTAAGCACTCCCTCGCGTAGGCCATCAATAGGTGAAACAATCAGTTATACAGGTCCAATTTCTTTAGTTAATTTGTTAAGGGTTTCCCATTTTCTTGTTCCACTCGATTCTTCCCTTATTGAAACTTCAAATTTAAGCTAATAACAAAAACTTTTGAGCGTTCATGTAGCATTCATACTATTTTTGTTTGCGTAATGTTCTTATCAGATACAACAGTTTTACTAGCATTCACTATAAAGATGATCCTACAATAATGTTTTGGGAGCTTATGAATGATCCTAGATGCACGTCAAATAATTCTGGCTAGACTATTTAGGTTTCCTATTCCACTTGTTATTCTTAAATATCCTAGTTTTTGAAAATGAATTTTGGGTTGCATTTTTTTTCCTAATAAAAGTAAATTTATGCCCATCTATATACTTTTTGTCAAAATTGCACTCCTCTCCTAATTGAAGTAATTATGGGCTTGCATTCCCATACTTTTCGTCATCATTGTTCATCCAAAGAGGACATTTTAAAAACAAACATTTTTGGTTTCTTTGTTTACTTGAATTTCTGAAAAGATTCCAATTTTTCCTAAGATAAGCCTTTTATCATCAACGGTTTTAGCAAAATCGAGGTCTAAAGATTTAATTTGTCTTTCATACCCACTAAAAACAACTTTGAGCTTTCTTATTATATATATAGATAGATAGATAGATAGATAGATAGATAGATAGATAGATAGATGATATGTTATATATTCTCAAAGCCTTTTCATTTTATAAAGGTATAACCAATTCTATAGTATTCATGCTTTTGAATTTTTTTTAATTGAGTGACCAACCTTTTAAAATATTAAAAATTCAATTCAAAAAATGTGTTTTTACTTATGTGGTTAAAAGATGGACACCCATGTGGCATTTAATAGACATGTCACATCATAAAAAATAACATTTTGAAATGAATTATTAAGATTTTAAAATGTTTGTCACTTAATTGAAAAATCTAAAAGCTTGGGCATTAAATTAAAATAATCTTTAAAAGTTAGACACTTTTGAATATGTTATCTCTTTTATAAATATAGTGAAAATGGCTTTGGCTAAATGGACTACAACTAAATTCATTTATAACTACTACTATTTCTATAAAAAAAAAAGGTGAATTAGCTTGTTGTAGCTAATGTATTATAATAATAATAATGATGGATATGTTATACAGGAATATTTCAAAAAAATTATGTTGAAAAATGGATATGTTATATGTTGCTGAAAAAAAAATGTTGCATATGTACATTTTGTCATGGAAATGGTTATGAAGTGGACCTATACATTTTTTGCCAATTTAAGAGAAGTGTTAGATGAATTGGAGTTCCTTTTTAAGTTATATTTCTGAAAAATAGATTAACAACTTTTCAAATTTGAGCTACTTATTAAATGGGAATATCTTAAGAGATACATAAGGTATATTAGAAAGAGATTGTTACTGCTGTATTACCATGTAGGAAGGAAAGAAAGTTTGAATTTTTATGCAGGGCACGCCAATCTTTTGCTATAAGCAAACTATGTTCTTATGATTCGAATTAATTAGAGTCATTTAGCAATGAAGAATGAAATTATTCTTAATAGCTTATTAGATATTGGCATTTCCTAATGCAAGTTAAAAAAACTATAGTATAAGGTCATCAAGCAGAATTAGCTTATTTTGTACAAGTTGACTTAATTCAGAATTTAAATTTGAATCATCTATACTGTTAAAAAGATTACAATTTCTTAAAGCATCCCTATAAATTTAAATATATTTCTAGTATCAATTTGTAGATAAGTAGATACAAGTACTTATATCCTTTCATAAATTTTATTTCAAGCAAGTAATTATTTTCTCTAATTTTTCTCTACCTATTTTTACTAAAATACCCCAGCTTTTTTCCATTTTTTGGAATTAGTTCTTTTCGACTTCTGATTTGTATATAGGCAATTGATCCATGGTGCCTAAGGTTTTAACCCCAATGGAAGGCACTTCGATAGCCTTGCATGTTATTAAGGAAAAAGGAGAACCATCTCTTTCGAAAGATGACTTCGTAGCACTCTTTAGGGAATCACTCCTTACAAAATCTAGAAGAAAGGACAACAAGAAGAGAATTGAAGACAACACAAATGTAGAAGGAAATTCTTAGGAACCTCAACCAGTTGGAGCTTAGAGGACTAAATTCTAAACACAACACAACAAAGGGGTTCTCAAACATTTTCAGAATGTCATCAAAGATGGGTTATCTCCCTACCTATCTAGCTACTCAAGGTTGGAGCTATGACTTATTCTTATGCTTTAATTGGTTATTTTGGAACAATAGGCCAGCATTCCCTGTAATGAATGCTTAGGTAAGAGCCAGGTGGGGAAAGAAAGGGCTAGACAAAATTATACTTAAAAAAGACAGAACAATCCTATTCAAATTCCCGGCTAAATCTAGTTTAAATAACATAATAGAATAGGGCCATAGCATATTAGAGGACAACCTCTACTCATCCAAAAATGGAAGTCTAAAATGGAGCTAAAAAGAGGTAAGATAGATGCATTTCCATTATGGGTAAACTTTTATAATCTACCAATGAAATTTTGGACCATTGAAGGTCTGAGTTTTCTTATGAGCTCTTTGGGGAAAACAATATGTATGGATTCTCAAATAGTAATAATGGAAAGAATTTTTTATACTAATTTATGCGTTGAAATCTAGAGAAATGCTACATTGTCAGACAATTTACCTGTTTTGAGATTAAGGGAAACTGATGAGTTAGAGAAGACTGAAATACTAATAACATACCCTAGAAGCCTAGTAATTCCACTAAGAAATGGGATCCCACTAGTAGAGTATTCAAAACCGGTTAGTAAGAAGAACTAATAGAGTTTGAGTATAGTAGCATGCTAGAAGAAGAAGATTCCAATATAACTAATTGATAGGTGTGAATTGCATCATATTTTAGTTTATAGTTTGATATGTGTTTAGCCGTTTATTCGATTGTTTAGTATACGTTTAGGTTAGAATTGTGTTAGTTTGTTAATTATTTGTATTTTAAGTATTTTATGGGTTAGTACAAGCTTTTGAGCTTAAAAATTATGTTTATGAGGTACCTTGATGTATTTGCTAATGTTTCAGGGTCAATATCGAAGAACGGAGGAGTTTCAGAAGACATTAGGACCGAAATAACGACCCACGATCGTGGACTGATAGTGCACGATCGTGATAGAAAGGCTTGACATAGGCTACAATCGTGGCCTACGTTAGGCAGAAGCGCAGCCACTGCCAAAGTTCACGTTCCGAGGGATTTTTTGGACATTTCGAAGCTCAAAAAAACCCTAGTTCAACCCTAAACATAACATAACATAAATAGAACAAGTAGAACAAAAACAGGGAGCTTCTTGCATCAGCCACCATCAAGAAACCCTAGAGAGAGTTCATCGAGAGATTGAGAAAGAGATGAAGGAAGGGAGATCTGGAGAAGAAGCCGACACGAAGTACTTCTCGAAATAGGAGGTTTCCCGACGTTGGTGTCTCTATCTTCCGTTTAGATTTGGTTTTTGATGTATTTCAATTTTATTTATGTATAGAATTAGGATAGCTATTGAGATAGGATTTTATGAATGTTGAGGAATGTCTAAACTCACCTTCGGGTTGTTTTTATCTTTGATTCAATAAAAATTTGATTGTTTATGTTATTTGGATTCATCATAAGGTAAAGAAAAAATATAAGAGGCATATGGAAGACAATGAAAATACAAATATTGTTGATATATCATCTTCATTTATTTATAAAAGTTGGCCCTACTATTAGAGGGAAAGGGTAAAAAGAAAGACAAAGCAATCAATTTAGACTTGAATACATTACATCAAGCTCATAAATACATTTTACTTAATTCAAATGACAAAGATGTTGAGAAGTACATTAGGTTAGGTATAGATACAATATTTATCCATCTCAAGATCAATTTTTATTCCCATAATAATAATAATTAACATATATTAAGTAGTAAAAGAATTCAGTGGATAAGGGTACAAGATCATTGCAATAAGTTTCCTAAATGGTTTCAAGATAAGGTGATATCTTGTAATGACTCCCTAAGTTATATTTGTTGGTTTTCTGGAGTCCTTAACAATGGTGCAAAGACACAATCAAGTTATGTTATTAATGGACACAAGCATATGACTAAAAAATGGGATGAAAGGTGTAAGATTCAAAATACTGGAGTTTCTTTGACAATGTTAACTCTAAGTTTTGTAAGTTCAAGAGACGAAAAATACAATGCTTGGAAATATGAATTACTATATGCTGTAATAGAGGAAATTATTATAGTGGATTACTAAGGGCAGTTTAGTGTAGTATTGTTCGAGTGTTATTAGTATCAAGAGGAGAAAGATGATTATGGGCTTACTTGAGAAAACTTCGAAATTTTATGTTATATGAAGGACTCTTTTGTATTAGAAGCCAAGTTCATGAAGTGTTTTGTGTAGTTGATTTTCTTAAGGAAGGTTGTCATTATGTGGAGAAAAAGGAACCCAGGTTTCTATTTGATGCATCTTTGGATGACAATGAAAATATTGAAGAAACATATTAGCTAATAACTATAAAAGTCAATTTCTAATTCACTCAGAAAAGAATGATGATAGTCTAGTTGTACCTACCGTTTCTTTTTTGGGATTAATATCAATAATTCAGTTCATCGACAGCTACAAAGATAACTATTAAATCATTAGCATAGAACCAAATGATTATGTCAATTATTTTTTTATATGATGGTGACATAGATCTTAATTGGCCTAGATAATATTTTCCTGTCGATATTATTAACATACCTCCAAATATCTTAAATATAAAAATAAAAATGATGATTCAAGTAGTGATGACACTAAATGGGATTGGATGGATATTGATCAATAATTTGTTATAGAAGGTCCTTAGTTATTTTTCTTTTTTATTAAAAAATATTTTTTGTTACTATATGTTTAAATAAACTTTTCTATTCTAATTATATATTTTTTATTATTAACAATAATATTGTTTATTTTTATAGTCTTACACAATAAAAAGGAAAAAAACAGCAAATGTGCGCGATCAAGTTTGTTGCATCAGGGTCTATGGCAAACTTTTTGAGAAAGAAATAGAAGAAGACTCATACTTATGAACTAAAAGGCTCATCCGAATTGTCATATAGAGAGCCGAAGTATTTGGAGGATAGCGAAGAGTAATGCTAAATAACTAAAGAAAACACACCAATAATAATTCCAATAGTTATCCATGAAAAGGTATATGTTTTCTCATTTCCTTTAGTAGTATATATATGATTATTCTGCTCTTAAATTTGAGTTGCACATAGCTGCCATAACAAAACTTTTTTTAGCCCTCTTTGTGATGTGAATGAAAATTGTTTATTATTAATATAGATTAAAAAAACTTATAATTTAATCTTTTTCCATTCCACAGTTTTAATTGTCACAAATTTTAATAGAAAGGGAGCGAGCAATCCTCTAAGAAGAATAACAGACCATATCCTTTATGTCCTTTAGGTAGTGTTGTTGGCCTTTTAAGATGGAAAAAAAAAAAGGAAACTTGTTGAGGAACAATCACAAGTGGAGCAAGTGTAAGGGATGAACCATGAAAATGTAGTAGAAGGAGAAGCAGGGAATTGAAAATGATTGTTCAAAAAGAGTCTACTTTTCTAAGGTGGCAAGAACTACTAAATAAAATTATGAAACAGAAATCGTAACCACATAAAGATGTAATAGAAGAAAATAGATATGATATAAGCATAGATATGGAAGAAATTTCTACTACTTAATGTAAATGTAATCATAGATTATACTATTATTTGAATGATTTTTCTACTAGATACTATCATTAATAATTATTTTTAATACATAATTTATGAAGGAGGGGAGAGGTATAAATTTGATCAAAGAGGTTCGTGCCAGTTCTATAAAATAATGCAAACTATTTTTTTTCAATGCTCTTAATTAGATAGCTAGTCCTGATGAGAAGAAGTTGATTGAATTCATAATTTTCTTGGATATTGTTTCTCGCAAACAAAATCTTGCACCTTTAAAGCATATCAATTGGCATAAGATTCCCAAGGAACTTATTTGGGAATATGTGAATATAAGAAACCATAATCTTAATTCTCTTTTCAATTTGATTTATAAAATTTAAATGAAAATTTATTACATTACATAAGAGATATGTTTTTCCATTAAAAGGTAAAAATGGACTTTGAAAACTATCGGAGATGCATAGAGAAGTTACAAGTCCAAAGTGAAGCAAAAGCATTTTAAACAGTATATGACAAATGCATAAAGAATAACCAATCTTCTCAAATACATAAGCAAAGAAGTCTTTAGGGAGCTTATTTCTTACTAGTATCACCAAGATGTGAAGGCATAATGATAATTTATACTTAAATTGATACATAATATCTAATTAATATAATGTTTTAATATGTAGAAAATTGTTGAAAAAATATTCGAAATAGAAAACAAAAAACTAAAATGCACACAACTAGTCCTATGAGCTTTGCAAGCTTTCATGCTAAGTTGGTAAGTTCTTCAATAAGTTAAAATATATTTAAAAATTGTTCAAATTTTCTAAATTATTTCAAAATTCTAATTAACAATTATTTCCCTAGATAGCAAAATGAAAGAGAGGATAAAACTCCTTTCTCTAATGTTGAAAAGTTTCTTACAACTTATAAAAGAAAGTCTAAAAAAGTGTACAAGCAATCTACTCAAAAAGTACATGAGAAATTGTAAGTAATGTTTGTCTTGTAATAATTTTCTATATTGTTGCTACTTTTGTTAAAATGCTCAGATTTATTGCTCATTACATGTGTTTTTTTATTCCATTTCATTTTTTTAAAATTGTTGATATGTTCTTCTTGCCAAAATGAGTTATTTATAGTATAATTGGATTTTTTTGGGGGGGTTGTAACCATATATGATGCTTACATTTGTGATTGCAACTTTTCTTTTAAAAGCTCGCGTTGAAGAAGTGGAAAAGGAAAATGATAATAACAAATTTATTGAAGTTGTGGATGATATGGAAGTGATAAGGCCTAGACGTAATAAACTTTTTGGAAGGCATGTAAAAGCATCTAGCATGAAAGAAATAATATTGAGAGTGAGGCCTTATACAAAGTTCCTAATGAGTATTTGTACCACATCAAGAATGCATTGGAAGAAGAGATGAATTAGAAAGTAAAAGGTGAAAAGGAGAGAATGAGAAAGGAATTAGAGCAAGAGAAAGCCAAAAGCTTAGAAACGGAAAGGAAACTAGAACAAGATAAAGCTGATAGAGAAGAAATGATGAAACAAATGCTCTCCCTCATTCAATCTTAGCTTGGGTAAGCTAATACCACTAATATAGACATGCTCTATAAATTGATTGCACCTATTCAATCAAGAAGGGAATCTTCTATTCCTTCAAACTGTACGTATCAATATGAAGAATATAAGGTGACAAATTTCCTTAATTCACTACTATTATACATCATCTTATTATCTTTTTTGTTGAGATTAATTACTTAATTTTCCTTTTGCAAATCTAGTGCACCCAATATGGATTGAAATATTCATGCTTTCTGAATTTTTTTCATAAAAAGAAGTGAATTATTGTATTGTTAGTTTTTGGACTACATTATTTGTCTCAATTACAAGTCACAAAAAAGTAGTTAATTATTCTTTAGAGATACGAACATGTTTATGAACATGGTAGTTTTACAATAATTCTAATCTCCATCCCTTTTTTTCTTGCTAGGAAGGTGAAAATTAGGAGTGCATAAGGAGGTACTTGGTGAATAATTTTGGAATGCCCATACATATTGGTTTATTTTGTATTTTGGTTAATGTACTTTAATTCTATATGAACTACTAAAAGATAATACAGTTGCATATTTTAGCGAGTTATTTTTAGCTATTGTATTTTGAATGTGTTAAATGTTGCTTATGGATTATATGACAGCATATATAAATGTAGTTTTTTGGTTGTTGATATTTGATAGTATGTAATTAAGACATACATTAATGTATATACGTTGCTTTTAATATATATGGATGTTGCCTACTCAATGATAAGAGTATGGTTTTACATTAACATGTTATTAGTAGTGAAATAATAAATTGTTGCTTTTGTTGTTACATATTGTTGTCTAAAAAAACACTTTACTACCTTATAAAGACTTCAAATGTTGCTATATCCAATTATTATTATTGCTATAGTTTGAAAGTATTGTGTTGCCTAGTTAAACTTGAAGCAACAATATTTATTTTGTTTCCTAATTGTGAAAATTTGTTGTCTTATATTTATAGAAACACTACTTTATTTAACATTTTGAACTTTGTTATCTTAATAAAAAAAGTGACAATAATTGCACTTTTAGTTATACATTTTTCTATTACCTAATGCCTTTTTTATGATAGTATAGGCTTGAGATTGGGGAGGAGTCCTTATAACTTGTGACCAAGTTTTCTTAGGTGAGGAACTTGTTGAGAAGCTCTTTCACCAAACAGGTATAGATTCCTTGATCAGACCTTTTGGAAGAAGAGCTTAAAAGGTTACTTAATATGTTCAAAAGGGCCTGAAGTCTTAAGTGCACGGGGTAAGAGTCTTAGAAGAAGAGTAGGGGGTTGGTGGGAGAATTTTAAGTAAGAAAGTTTTTTGTTTCAAAAAGTATTAATGTTGAAATACAAAGAGAAGAACAGGGAGAAGTTTTCTAATATATTTTTCTCATTCACCATCAATTATTTATACAGAATAAGAAGCAACTTCTACCTTAATTTGAAGCCTAAAATCTGGACTGTTACAACTGAAAATAAAATAACAACTAAAGATTCAAACTAAAGATTTTATTTCATCATCTCAGCTAATTTTATTCCACCAAAAATTGCTGATGATTTGGAACTAAAGTGCCAATATTCAACACTCCTTGGCACTTTTGTGACAAACGTCAATCTTATGTTTGAGAGCTTCAAACCTTTCCTTAGGCAAAGCCTTAGTAAGCATGTCTGCAAGTTGATCATTAGATGAACAATGAACCAAAACTATTTCATTGGCATGTTGTACCTCACGAATAAAATGAAATTTGATTTTGATATGTTTTATCCTGCCATGGAACACTGGATTCTTTGAGATTGCCGCTATTGAATGATTATCACATTTGATTTCAATTGGACCTTTCTATTGACAACCAAGATCCATTAACAGCTTCCTTAACCAAATAACATGATTCACAGTAAAGACAACAGCAATATATTCCGCTTCGGTAGTCGATTGTGTTGTTGCTTCTTGCTTCTTTAAGCTCCATGTGAAGACACCTGAACCCAAAGAAAAAAGATTCCAATAAGTACTTTTGAAATCATCTAGACAGCCTCCCCAGTTACTATTTAAATATCTTAACAGCTTCACATCTTCATCTCTTGCATTAGCAAACATGATATCTGGTCTTGTTCCTGTAAGATATACGAGACTTCCTATAAAACATATAAACATACCTTCATTAGCTTTCTTTACATCACCATCTTTACGTAATTTCTTAGATGTTGATATTGTTATATTTACTGGCTTACAATTCTCCATGCCAAACTTCTTCAACATATTAGTAGCATATTTTTTTCTGGCATATGAAAATACCATTTCTTGATTGCTCAACTTCCATACCCAGAAAATACTGCATTAATCCAACATTCGTCATTTCAAATACTTCCTTCATTTCATTTTTGAAGATTTGAATGAGATTAGAATTGTTTCCAATAACGAGCATATCATCAACGTACAATGAGACCACCAGAATTATGTCGTCTTCATTTTTTATGTATAAGGTTGCTTCGCTATCACTCCTTTTGAACCCAAACTGCAATAAATGGTTATTGATTCTGTTGTACCAAACTCTTGAAACTTGTTTAAGGCCATAAAGAGCCTTTTTCAACAAATAAACATGTTTTTCTTTTCCAGAAATTACAAAGCCATCCTATTGCTCAACATAGATCTTTTCATCAAGAAAGCCGTTCAAAAATGCCAATTTAACATCAAGTTGAAGAATTTGCCATTTTTTAAAAGCAACAAAGGCAATGATTAATCTGATAGTATCATACCTCTTAACCGGTGAAAATATTTCGTGGTAGTGAACTCCTTGTTGTTGTACATAACCCTTCACCACGAGCCTTGCCTTGTGCTTGCATATCGAGCCGTCAGGATTAAGTTTAGTTTTGAATACCCATTTGACTCCAATTACTTTCTGCACTTCAGGCCTTTCAACAAGTTGCCATGTTTCATTTTTGTTGATCATATCGATCTCCTCCTGCATTGTTTTTCTCCAAGCTGTTGAAGTCTTTGCCTCATGGTAAATTTTGGGTTCTGAGACAAAATTGCACCTTTGATATATATCTTGCAAAGTTCTTGCACCTCTACTTGGTTCATCATCAGATGGCTCATCTTACAAAATTTGTGGCTGGTTGAGCTTCTCAAATTTCACATCTTCAAGATTCTCCCAACTCCAGGCTGCCATTTCATTAAATTTAGCATCCCTGTTCACAACAATTTTATTAGTTTTTAGACAATAAACCTGTATCCTTTTGTGACAAGACTATAACCAACAAAAGTTCCTTTTTAAGCCTTCTTATCAAGCGTGTCTCTCTTTGGTTTTGGAATTTGATAAAAACAGATACAGCCAAATATTCTGAGATGATGCACAGATGGCTTCACACCATGCCAAGCCTCATATGAAGTCTTGTTTTTTTGGTAAATTCTTCTCAAATAATAGGCATCTAGCCGTCTCCATCACGGTCCTATTTTTTCGTTCACTTACACCATTTTGTTGGGGTGTGTAAGTGATTGCTCAATTCCTGCATCTTTGCCAAACTTATCAAATTGGCTTGAGTTGTATTCAATACCGTTGTCAGATTTCAATGTTTTAATTTTCAGATTGCTCTAGTTTTCATCATAATTTTTGAACAGTTGAAACTTGGCATAAACTTCACTTCTAGATTTTAAAAAATAGACCCAACACATTCTAGAGAAATCATCAATGAAAAGTGGAAAGTATCGATTACCATTTATTAATGGAACTGACATGGGTCCACACACATCCGCATGTATAAGTTGCAGCTTTTGAGAAGCCCTCCAAGCTTGGATTTTTGGAAAGGGAAGCTTCACTTGCTTTTCCTGCCGACAAGCATCACATTCATTTGCTTTAACTACAATTTCTGGTATGTCTTGAACAAGATTCTGCCTTTTGAGTTTGGATAAACTCCAATGGTTGAAGTGCCCAAATCTTTTGTGCCATAAGTTTGAGTCACTCAAATCCACACCTTCATATGCTTTAACACCATTCCATTCCAAAGTAAAACTTTTCCTTTTCATTTTTACATGAAATAATTCAACTCCATTATTATCAAAAATAATACAGGCATTGTTTTTAAATTCAAAAGAATATCCCTTTTCCAACATGTGCCCAACACTTAGTAAATTTTGACTAAGTTTAGGTACATATAACACATCAGCAACAAGTTTGATACCTACAGAAGTTTTTAGTTCAGCTGTACCTTTGCCTTTCACTTCTAGGAGGTCTTCATTCCCAATCCTCACAGTGGTTTTAAAACTTTTATCAAGATCTTTTAATACTGTTGCATTAAATGTCATATGGCTTGTGCATCCGCTGTTAACAAGCCAGGTATTGTCAGCATCCATGGTGTGAAAACTTGAGGCATATGAAGAGTTTTTCTTCATATGTTACTGACTCAGCTGTTTGTGCTTGCTGATTGCTTTGAGAACTATTGGTTTTTCTTTTGCATACCTTAACAACATGCCCGAGTTGTTTACAATTACCACATATTGCATCAGGCCTCCATCAACAATATTTCTCCTCATGTGTTCTCTTTTTGCAGTGCCTACAGGGTGAAAAAATTTTCTTACTATCATAGCTTTTACTTTTTTATTTCTCCTTCTTAAAAAATTTCTGCTTGCCTTTGTTGTCTTGCTAATTTTGAGCATGAAAAGCACCTTTAGTAACTTTTTCTTGTCTTAAAGTCCTCCTTTGCTCTTAAGCTTATAGAGCACTCATCAATTCAGGCAATGAAATTTCGCTAAGATCCTTAGACTCTTCTAAAGAGGAAATCTTAGATTCAAACCTCTCAGGAAGCGTCACTAGAACTTTTTCAACAATTATGCTATTTGTAAAATCTTCACCAAGCAAACGAATTTGGTTAACAATTGAAGAAATTCTATCGGAGTACTTACTGATGGATTCATCTTCTTTTATACTTAGAGCTTCAAAATCTCTTTTTAGATTCAAAACTTTCATTTGCTTGATTCTAGCACTTCCCTGATACTCCACGATAAGTCTGTCCTACGCTTCTTTAGCTGTTTTGCAGGCCATGATTTTGGGAAAGACTGTATCTCCCACACAGTTTTGAATAATTGTCTTGGCTTTAGACCTTTTGGCCTTTTCTTCAAAGTGAGCTTTGATTTGTGCCAATGTAGGATCTCTTGGAAGTGGAGGAATAGGCTTATCTTCAACTACAATCTCCCAAAGATCAAAGGCTTCTAAGTAAGATTGCTTTTTGATAGACCAAATTGGATAATTTTCACCTGTGAAGACTTGGGGAGCTAATAATGAGAGATGATTGTTGGTTGACATTTTGAAACAAAAGTTTTAAGTGTTTTTTCTTTCTCACAGATCCTCAAAGACCAGTTAGGGTCCTGATACCAATTGTTGGTTTCAAAAAGTATTAGAGCTGAAATATAAAGAGAAGAACTAGGAGAAAGTTTTCTGATATATTTTTCTCATTTACCGTCAGCTATTTATACAGAATAAGAAGTAACTTCTATCCTAATTTGATGTCCAAAATCTGGATTATTACAACTGAAAATAAAATAACAACTAAATATTCAAACTAAAGATTTTTTTATAATCTCAGCTTTTTATTCCACCAAAAATTGCTGATGATTTGGAACTAAAGTACCAATATTCAACAAAAGCTAAGTGAAGGGAGGACATACTGGAAATGGCAAAGTTAACGGTGAGTTCTGAAAGGTTTTAGAGAGGGATGATGGGCACGAAGGCGAGCTTGCTTGTGGGCAAAAGGAAATGAGTCAAGATGATGAAAGCCTAAATGTAGAAGGGAAAGTTAGAAGCCTAACCAGAAAAGAGAAACCTCGTAAAGTAGTGGAAAAAATGAATGATCTAGTTCGAGCGTGGTGATGAAGAGCACGTTAAGAGAGGAAATAGAGAACTAGGACACGAAAGCCAACCAAAGAAACAGTTGAGCATGAACCTTAGCCTTAATTAAACATGGGAATAAATTTAGAGAGTACACTAGGAAATTATATTAATCCAAAAAAAGTTGTACCTGGTTCTGCCGGATTTTGCTGATCTGGAGCATCCTTGTTCTGTTCCATTGTTATGAGAATTCTGAGCTGCGATATGCCTGCAAAACAAACAAAAGACTCCCCGGGGATGGGTTCCTGGAGGGCCCCTCCGACACTCAAGTCAGTATTTGGAGAGAAATTGGGTTTGGAGAACGAAGGGGCAGCTAGGGTTATGAGTCATACCTTTATCGTG
>JANIPN010000004.1:49776877-49789296 GCA_027478595.1 Erythroxylum anguifugum
GTAAAATTATCAAATTATACCTCAAAATAAAATTATTCAACTTATTGACCAAAGAGAAAGAATCGGGGCCCAACACCCAGCCTAGCTGGCACAACGGTTCGAGTACCAGCTCTGATACCACTTGTCACATCCCAGATCACCCGCTTACAAATATTGTTTACTTTATGCCTTAGCTCAGCCAAGTCTTTACGGTTTTGCTTTTCCCGAGGCCTTCCCAGGAGGTCACTACCCTAGAACTACTCTCACCCAAGCACATTTAACCTCGGAGTTCCGATGGGGTCCGGTGCATTAGGCCATGAAAAACGCATCTATAAGGGAGAGGTATTCGTACCTTTATAAGGCGTACTTTGTTCCCCTCTCCAACCGATTTGAAATCTCACACTCTCCAACGGTTCGGGTACTGGCTTTGATACCACCTATAACAGCCCAGATCACCTGCTCACAGATATTTTCAGCTTTGGGCCTTGGCCTAGCCAAACCCTCACGGTTTTGCTTTTCTCGAGGCCTTCCCAGGAGGTCACCCATCCTAGAACTACTCTCATCCAAGCACATTTAACCTCAGAGTTTCGATAGGATCCGGTATATTAGGCCATGAAAAATACGTCTATAAGAGAGAGGTATCCACACCCTTATAAGGCGTGCTTCGTTCCCCTCTCCAACCGATGTAGGATCTCAAAATGATGATGTATCAACAACAAATGAAACTAATATTGTGCTATAGTGATTTTGCTTATTGCACATTCTTAATTGATAATCATTAAACAAATCATACTAGAATTTTTTAATGAAATCAGTATGCCCTTCAACCTCATACATACAATTTTCGATAAAAGAACTGAAACCCTCCATTTTATACCTCGATTCTAATGTAAAAATGATTATCATGGTATGCCCATCATAAACCAATAAGCATTAAATTTCTTTACAATCTGCTCGTGATGGCCTAAATCACCTTATTAAAATCAAAATTCCAACTAGATAATTCTAACTTAATCTCGTAAATATAGCTAAACCAAATGTGTGAAGTTGGATTGTTTGTTCATAAAAGCAACTCAATAACATTACGAAACACTAACAACTTTGCACAAATTAATTTAGTCAACTCCTATTAATCTTCTATTGGCAAGCAAGTATATTGAAAGTCTCTTTATCTTATCATAATGATTTAGTTATCGACTATAGTATTTTGAATGTTGAATTTCATTTGTTTGAAAAATAAAAACCCAATTTTTTATACATAAAAAACATATTTATTGTGTAATTTCTTTAAAAAATTTAACTATTTACAGCACTTTATTATACTATGCTATTATGGATTGCCTTTACGATTCCTTTATTAACTCCAGTATGTCCTCTATTATCAAATACATGATATGCATGAAAATTTCTATTAAAAAGCAAGCTTCCCAATCAATAACTTATTCTTCACTTTTTCAATCATAGTATCATTTACGCTACATTCGTCTAAAGTTATAACTAAGACCTTGGTGTCAATGTTCCAATTTATTAAGCACTTGGCTAATATGATTGCCAATATTTTATTTATGTATGTCACTAAAATATAAATAAACCTGCCGTTTAAAAAATGGACAAATACTAATTATAACTTAATCAATATGATAATAAAATTTTAAAAAATATTCTTTCCCTCAAGAGTCAAATTTATAAAGTTTAGTTATTGCTAACACAATATGTCGTCAGTGCTATATAACTCTTCTTTTGGTTGTCTATTGTCCATATATCTGACGTGACAACTCATTTATAAATACTCGACAATGTCTTTAATGTCAAATATTTTTTGTCTTTGTAAATCTTGAAGATGTCTTTTTTCGTGGTATTTTAGGTTGAGATCTTTAAGGTTGATTAGAATAAGGTAAAAAAAACATCTTATAGGTTTGAATATCAACAAAAAAGAGTGACCATTCATCACTAATTATCATCTTAGCTACTAAAGCCTTTGCAATTAGTTCAATCTTTGCTTTTATTAATTAAGGGATCAAAAATATTTAGCCTCCTAATATTATCTTCTTTTTTTGTTGTAGGAGTCCATGATTCTCTTCAAATAGAGGTTCCACCTTTATAATCGATCTCTAGCCAAAGTCTTATGGCAATACTTGCATTTGATCATTTCAACTTCATCACTTAACCTATTCTTGATGAAGTGATTCCAAACATCACTTCTTAAATTGAAAGTACCAGTTCCTTTAGCCTAAATTGTTTCTTCACTTGGTATATTACCAAGCATCGAATTATAACTCTTATTTATATTACTTTATGTTATTGAAGGATTATACTCATCTATCTAAAACAACCGACTAAAAAGACATGATATGTTTGAATATATGAATAAAGTCAAATAGTACAGATATTATGAATCATTGAAAATCAAACCCTAAACACAATATGTAACTCATTGAATTCAATAAGATATACTAGCTAATCTTAACATGTTCTCCTATAACCATATGATATACTTTTGATTTAAATCAATAAGAGGAAAGCGTAGAGAAAATTAAGTTAGTAAAAGTTGATTGTTCTCTCAACTCTAATGAATGACCGGCTGAAGATTATAGTAAAAAGGATCTTATACCATTTTGATAGGCATAGATACCAACACCCATTGAATAAGTAAAAAACATTTTAATAGGTTATGACAGAAGCAACGCACAATTATAAGGAACAATGATAACATATATTAAAAAATTATTAAAGATGAAATCAGAACTTAGATTAAGAAAAACAACTGCATATATAGTGTTTAGTCGTTGTAAAATTTGATTCACACACCTAGTATAATTGACACTGAAAGAACATTTAGGAGAATAAAGAATTCGTGCTTATGGCGCAGAGGTGAAAAAATCTAAGATTTATAAGTGACATGATAGATTACAAGCAATTTTTCTTTCAAACTACTCACTATTAAACAATAAATCATTTTAAACTTCATGAATGAAACAAAAACTCAATTTTGAAGATATCAACCAATGAAAATGGAAACAAAACTAAACTAAAAACATCAAAAATCAAGATAAAATTCAAAACTATAAAATTCAAAAAGGCCATCAAATATAAAGTAAAAATATTTAAAATATAACAAATAAATTAATAAATGTTATTTTCATAGGTATTGTCATATAAATCTATTAAAAATTTTACGTAATCGATGTAATTGACAATGAAGTTTGATAGTAGGGAGAGTGACACTTAAGAGTGAGAGAGAATTAGAGACCAAAGATAAGAACGTGAGAGAGAGAAATATAAAGACTAGAGAGATGTGAGTACTGAATGAGATGAGGTTAAGGAGGAGAGTCAATTGGGAGACTCATTTGCGTAGGAAGGAAATGGTGTTGTTTCATTAACAAATAAAATGATGTTGTTTCAAAATAGGTAGGAATTGGGAATTTAAGCTACAGAGACTAAATTTAAACCTGACCCAAAAACCTTGTTAACTTTCTGGCTAATTCTGGTTAGACTAGGCTTATTTGCCAAAGCTAAAGAGATCTCAATAGTAGGAACTTCACATAAGACACTTCTTTATCACCAATTTCATTCCCCCTATGTCTTGAAAGGTGGCTCTCAGTTTCTTCTCCTGGTAAGGATTTGTTGATCTCACCAATCCCTTGCATAATCATTCAACTCTGTGGTTGTCAAGTTACCCTTTTTCTACTTTTAAAATTTGTGACATTTAAACATTAATTCTATACTTTTTGCTCACTCCAAATAGATTACCTTCCTAGAAAATATGATATTGTCATCTTAATACTACTCATATTCTCATCTACCTTGTGCCATAGCTTAAATTAAGTTTGTCACCTCCTTGTCTTCATTTTTTTACCTCCTCTTCCACTATTTTTCGTCTTCCATCCCTTAGGTTTAATTCTTTTAAATAGTTGGTAACACTATCAACATTTTCGTATGCCTCAAAATCATCTATCTTAGCAGATATAAATGAGTTATATTGTAAACCAATTATAGAGGCTTCATTTCTTTCAATTTTATCCCTAATTTCACCAAATTGTTTAATGAGTTGCTCATGTTGACCTTGTGATGTTAAAGATAAGCACTTAATCATTACCACTCTTTCATCCCCACTTACTTCCTTGTCTTGGATAAGCTTTTATTTTGATTTTAGGTTATAACAAGCCTAAAATAAAATATTAGTAGCAAAATACCCATTCACATGTTTCTCTCAAAATTCACTCGAGTCACAACCTAAATTTTTTATCAAAGGTTCTTTGCAAACTAGAAAATATAAATTAAAAAAGCTAGTTTAAATCTGTTCCTTTTGTCAAATAACTTCCAAAAAAGTAAATTGGATAGAATATAAGACAAAGAAATGTAACTAGAGGTTAAGAAAACAAAACTCGAAATTAGAAAATTGGGCTCTATATAACCTATTAGATTTAATAGAGAAAAAGAATAATTTAACAAGAACAAAACAAATTACTTAGAATTTAAGGTAAAAATGAAAATAGTATGTATATAATGAATGATATCTTATTCTTATTGGAGTAGACAATCCTTACTTATAAAGAATAATACAATTAGCAGTCCCGTATGTATGCTTTGAATGAGACTTTTAATAATGTATCTTCACAAAACTTTGTTAAATATTTTTCTCTTTATTTTTTAATTAACTTATAATATTAGGAAACAATAATAAGAAGGACACAAACAATCTGTTTAACTCATGTTCGAAACAATAAGAACTCCAAAAGGGAATTACATATATAGTACAAAGATACAAATTTTAAAAACATAAATAAACGATATAATTACCAAACTCTGTTGCGACCTTGATCAATAGAACTAGTGAGAATTGATATCAATATAAACAAGATCAAAGATCATTTTATTGAAACATGTTTGATTTAAAAACACAAGCACAAAAACACAGTTTGATTTAAAAACACAAACACAAAAACACAAAGAATGATATAGATCACACATTCACAATGAAAAAGATTGAGATTGATAAGATTCTAGAGTTTGATCGTCACTAGCATGCAAGATAAGATCATAAGTTTTTAAAGAACCTAACACAAAATTCACTTTAAAAAGATTGAAGAAAATATTTCAAGGTTTTTGATTGATCAATAATAATGATAAGCTCCCAATTACAATAATAAAAAAGCCTTTTATAAAGAACTAAATTCAATAAGGAAAATAACATTCTTAACAGAGTCTAATTAAGAAACAAATAACTTGAAACAAATTCAATCCCTATTTAAATAGAATTATAAAATTTTAAACACTAAAACACCTAATTCTTGTGTTTGGCACTATCTAGCTTCTAATTTAACATCAATTTCATTTTGGAACTCTGTAGGTGTGTAACAAAGATGAGTTTGATAGTAATCTCACTTCATGTCTAGCGTTAATTTACTTCTTAATCTTCTTTTGAATGGAAACACAACCAATATGGGACCAGTAGTTGACTAGCATGGGTGAATATTTTAGTGTGGTGTTGCCTAATTTTCCAATATTCTCCAATCTGTAGTAACTTTTAGCGCATGGTTTAAACTATTTATAACCTAGGTAAGTATCTCTTAACTTAGAAGCTTGTGTAACTTAAATAGATGCATAATTCCTTCATTTTGTTTGTATACAGTGCATAAAATATTCTTAGTTTCAAGTATATATATTGTAGGAAAAAAAAGAATTGGAATAACAAATTGGTAAAAGAAGATTTTGTAAATATAATAAAGGTCCCAGCAAAGGATTCATGATGAACCAATCATAAATATTACATCGCAAAAATATCTAGAATTATTTCCACTAACCATATTAGTTATTAGTGGCATACAAACAATTACTCCTCCCACTAAAACAAATCAATCAAAAGCTTCTAATTTTAGCCCAATCTAGTCTTCTTTTGTATTCATTTTCAAATCATGAGGTGAAGATGGATCTTCCTTGTCAAAACTATCTTCAATCTTTCAACACTTAACAGAAAAAACTAATTTTAGTTGTCACTAAATTTGGATTCAGACAAAAATCAATTTAATTTTAGTCCATACATAAGTATCTCACAACAAGCATGACAATAATTACTTCTAACCAACATTCAAACTAATCTAATCAAATTCTATCTCTAACAGTTTGACAATTACAACCAATAAAAGTTATTTTGCAGCCTAAGACAACTATAAATGGAAAGAACAAAGAAAAACAATAGTAAAGATTTAGTATCAACCTTATAGAAGAAGGAAAATGTCAAAAGTTTTATATGTATGAATATCAAACAGTTTTGAAACTGAAAAGGGATTCTTTCATTTACTCCATACTTAGACTATGACATAACCAACCAAAAGATGCTAGTCATAAAATTTCCACCTTGTCTTTGCATTAATCTATGATAATGAACTAAGAAGTTTAGATTCTTAGCAGCTTTTCATGGCATAGCATACCTACCCTTTTTTTTTTTAATTGTTCCATATCAAAAGAAAATTGTAGACCAAATTTTAGCTTCTTAGTGTCAATTAAGATAAGAAAAGATTCAATGTCTAATCTAAAGAATTTGTCTCATAAAGAACATGTTATCAGATATACAGATCCTAGAAACAAAAAAAGGAACCATCCCAGGATACTTCACAACTAAATATTTGCTCTCTTCAAATTTTCTTGAGTTTATTTCCTTACTAGATTCCTTTTACATTATAAAATTATATGACTAAAAGCATATTTATCTAATCCTTTAAAAATCTTATATTCTTGGAGTTGATATCTCTCTCATCTAGTCTTTCACTATCTAGCTTTAAAAATGTACATGGCGACTATATTTTCTCTATGACTGTTAATTTAGTATGTGGTTCCTTCTTAACCTAAAAATCCAACTTTAATGACATTTTTCTTTACATTATCAAAAAATGCCAAATCTCATCAAACTAAACACATTGCAATTTGTAATGTAAAAAAGTACCCCATTAGCCTACATACAGAATATAAAAGACAAAATTAGTCATATAAAACAACCACTAATCAGGGTCTAACTCAAATAAAAAATTCCCAAATATTCATATTCCACATGCCAGAAAAACCAAATTTATACTCATTTATATTATATACAGATAGTTAATTAAAATGAAGATTATAAGCTAACTTAATGAAAATGGTAAAAAGCAATTAAAAAAATCCTTTTCCTTCTTACTAAGCAATCATAATCTTCAAAGCAAATGAATCAGAGACACAAAGAAGCTCCCATTACTTCCTCAATGTCATGTATGTAGCAAGGAAGCATTCTTATCTAATTAGTAGGAAAAGCTTAAACATCTATACAATATTGGATGACTATGGCCAATGATGATTGCAAAGGAGCCAACAAGAAGTAAACAAGGAAGCTTTACCTCGTACTTGTCATCATTCATGAACCTATCAAGAAAAAAAGGCCTCTTTCTTTTGGAGACCCACAAAGCAAACTTGAAAAAAAAAGGAAAATTAAGTTCTAAAATCAATAGCAAATGCAACATCATTAGTATCACAAAGGTTGACAACAAAAGGACAACACAAGGAAAAAAAAAGATACATAAAAAAAAAGGTGCATGAATGCGTTAAAGAATGCGGGACGGAGAAAGAAAGTAACAGAGTGAGAAGATGCAAAATTGTGTCTTTTGCATTTAAGACTGTGAGTCTCTGCCCTTTAAAACCCTTTTTCATATTCGAGCAGAGCTCTTCCACTCCACACTTAGGACTGGCAATCTCGGTCTAGCACAACCTGAATTTAATAAACCATATTAGTAGGATTCAAATTTGAGGTCAACTCGCAACTCAGTTCGAAAGTTTAAAAGGTCTTACTACAACGATTTTGATAAAGTTTGAACATTAGGATTCGATCTCATGATAATGGACCTTTAAGTAAACCGGCCCCTGCCTGATCTAAGCTGACTCATTACTATTTGTAGCTCCACTTCTGTCCAACTTTGGGGTAAAATTTATTTTTTAATTTAATCCAATTTTTTAAACACAATTAGAATCAAATTAAGTTATAATAAAATTAGAGTTAGTTAAATAAAAATTAATTGAAAAAATTTAATCTAAAATAGAACTAAATTAAATTAACACTATCACAAATTATTATTAATTGCATATAATTTTTAACTTTTAAATAAAATTAAAAATACAAGAAACATGAGACAAATTAAATGTCTAAAATAAATATATTTAGTGAATCAATTATTCTATCCCTTTTAATGTTAAAAATCTCATTCTTTATCTCAAAATATAAAAATTACATTACATACTAAATAACTTAATTAACAAATTATTTTTTTTAATAGAAACCCCTTAAATTCTGAAGAATACTAGTTAACGTGTGGCATTTAATTCGTATCAGTACGACGTAATGACGAATGATTGATTATTATCTTATAGTTTTCAAGAATGGTATTTTAACTTTCTCCCTCCAATAACTCTATGTTTCTAAGTAGTTATTTAGTTCGTTTAACAGGAATGGAGCATAATGGTTAGGAATGTCAATGAGCCAGGTCGAGGTCAAGTCAGAATAACTCGTGGCCCGTCTCGGCCCATCTTATAATTCCCTTTTAGAAAAATGTTAAAAACAACATCATTTTTAGAGTACTGGTCAGGTCATGAGTTGAGACGGGCCAACCACTTTTAGCCCAGAATCTACTCATAGTCTCGATCAACCCTGGCCAAAATTGACATCCTTAACGACCCTTTTTTGTTTCTTTGCCTTGATGTTTAAAGTCGAATTTTGTTCTAGCTTTGTCGTTTTATTCTTAGTAAGGTAAAAGTTTCAAGATTGTAAGTAGTTTTGAGACTTGCATGAAATGATCTACATCTTTTTCGTAAATGGTTATTCAGGAAAGTGATTGGACAAAAACAACAAAAGCTTAAACATGGATGGACCTAGAAGTCACCACGACTCCTCTGGCTATAGAGTTCATCTTGACCACTTTCACGCTTATTCATACATTCTTTGTAGAATTCAGCTGTATACAGTCAGTCCAGTATGCTAAGTAAAACGAGAAAAGAAAAATCGGTGGTTTCGCTCACCAAGAACATGATCAAACACACAAGTCAGGCTTCAAGCTCTTGGAAAGGCTTGCAAAAAATTAGTTTGAGAATGAAAAAAGAAAACGTCTTAACGTTGTTAAAAAGAAATGAAAAAAATTGAAACTCAACGTGGGTCTCCTTGAAGAATGCTAAACTCGGATGGTGTAACAGTGTCAATAAAACCTCGCATTGATAGTTCTTCCACAGATGTACCTTCCGCCGGTAGTTCATGGTCTATAAAGATGACAACTACTGTTATATCATCGTGATAATTCCGCCTGTTTCCTTTTTCTACCCTTGTAAGCTCATCATACTTCATATTTCTCTTCCTAGCGGCCACATTCAAAGCTACTTTAACAAGTCTTCTGGCGATTCCCTACCATTTTACATGTCCATTCATTATAAACACATTTTTTAAAACACAATTTTGATTCATTCAAAAGAATACTTACAGGTCGTGGATTTTTGTGCACAATCTCCACAGCCTCCTGGTTGGTGAGATGTTCCCAAAGCCCATCAGATGCAAAAATCACAAACCTGTCATTGGGTTGTAAAGCCCTTGAACTTATGGATGGCTCTGATGTTAGCACAGGCCGTCGAATTGGTTCTGACAGGCGGAATCGGGGAAATGAAGGATCAACAGAAAACTCTGGCCTCTTCAAGTATGCATCACCTATGGATCTAGAAACCTAGCACCACATGAAAGAAACGTAGAAAATGATCAATCAAGTTTTAAAGTGCTACTGTGAGACAAATATGTTATTCAAGTCAAAGGCTTATCATATTTCCTTTAACCTTATCGGCAATACCAACCCAGAAACAGAAGAAATTGAAGAACAAAGCCGTGTTCTAACATTAAGCTGGTCATCTAGCAGGCAAACTCATGCCTGTGAATCAAGGACATTGAATTACCCGTCCGAACAGATGCCACAGTGTTTCAAAATAATCGCTAGACTCATCAATTGACTGTTAGTGGATATTATCTTCTTGTAGTCAGGAAGTTAAGTCAAGCGATCTTTAAGTTATGTTGCAGGGAAAGGCTATAGTTCAAGATGAAAACTAAGTACAAAAGAAAATGGAAAAGAAGAGGACTTGAAAACAGGCAAAGAACCAAACCTGAATAACACCTTTGATACGCCAAACTCCCTGCTTCAAAATCACAATATTGGAATCATCTGGATGCAAGGATTTAAGTTCTTGCCTAACCTCTTCCATACTTGCATTATGATCCCTGGTCAACTGTTCCGCAGTTATCTTATTGGATCTGCCTAAACAACCAATTACAGCTCGAGAATCACCCAAATTAGCAACATATAATGTTCTCCTCCATATAACCCCAACCAAACAACAAGATCCCATTGCTGCAATCAATGGCTTTATGTTGCATGCCCTACGCACTAGAGTAAGAAAACCTTCCTCCGTCGCAGCGAAGGCACTTCTTAGAGTTTCTTCAGAGATTATGGTTCCCCTTTCTCCAGCATTCCCTAACAAAATAATGAAAAGTTACACTTGACGAATATTAAGCCTGCTTAAGCTTCCATTGTTTAGAATGAAACAATAAAGAGAAGGGTATTATGATCCTAAAAGATGAATATAGAAGGAAAAAGGATTTAGAGTCGGCAAATGTTTTCCTTTCCTCCTCTTCTGCAATAATTCTCCGCACAATAAAAGACAAAAGAACAACGGTTACTAGTAAAATAATTCATATAAAAGAGTTCATCAGGTATATCCAAAGAAACCGACAATTAAGAAAGATTTCACTCCGATAAAGACTTCAACCACATAATAAACACGCAGTAAGAGAAACAGAGCTCAATCTCTAAAACTCGAAACAAGAAGCAACAAAACCCTGTCACATCAAACACTCATTACCATACTCCCCGGAAACCCAACAAAGAGGTTAGTTACATGGATACTCACTCATAAGATTGACAAACAAATGTTCGCATATAAACCTTGATGCATCGGGCCCGCCATGACCATCATAGACGCCGATGAACGTGGCATCACGACCAGTCTCCACTTGGCTATGATCCTCAATAACCTCATTGGCCTGAACAACAGCGAATGAGAACTCCCCGTAAGTGTGCTTTTCGAGTTCTTTAGACCAGAGGAGTGAGTCATGGAGTGAAGAAGAACCTTCCAAGAAAAGATCATCATCATTATCGTCGCCCATACGTGCATATTGCTTCACCGGTCTCCAACACGCCATTACTATTTTTGTCAACCACGAGAACATCCCTCATTTCCCTCCGAGACAAAACGACCTTTTTTGCCTCTTCCTCTCTTTTATAACACCAAAAACCCACCGAAAGGAAAGATTCCCAAGATTGAAACTCAAGGAGGAGAAAAGATATGATCTTTGGGATATGGGTCACTGTCAAGGAAGTGAAAGACAGCGACTTAAAGACATGAAAAGAGAGAGAGAGAGCAAGAGAAGAGGGTCAAAGCAGAGTCTTTGAATGAGAGTGGAATGTGGAGAGAAAATTACAGAGATAAAGAATTCAGAAACAAGTAAATGCAAGAGATTGATGATTTATACAATACTCTAGAGAGACCTAAAGAGGAAGAGAAGATCTGGATGTTATGGGTGGTTAATGGGTTTAAGAGAGAGAAAGAAAACTGTTGTAGAGAGATAAAAGGGGCGGAGAAGTTGCAGAGTGACGAGACCTTGAGTCAGATGGGTTTAGGAAGTAACTACCCAAAAGTAATAATAAAATTTGATAGCAATCAATTTCTATGTTTTCCAATTTAATCTGTTTTTTCTTTAACAACCCTTCTATTCCAAGGGGACGGGGATAGCTATAGCTAGCTGTCCAAAAACAACAAAATTGAAAATTGGAGTTTTCCCCTTAAAAAATGGACAATGATAAGTACACTGAAATTTCAGTATTTTATATATATAAGCACATTTAATAAAATAGGTCATATCATAAGTGTACTATGAGGAAGTTCTGAATCCAATCACAAATCATGGACAAGAAAATTAATTAGGCATTACCTTTTAAGAGGCCATGCATAATTAGGCAATTTTAGGTGGAAGGTCCTATATTAACTTACAAAATTAAGACTGTGGTTGGTCACTTAAGAAAATGGTACTAAAATTTATAATAAATATAGTAAAAAAATAGAAATAGTTCGTTCATCACTATATTAAAAGTATGCACTATTGTCCCAAAATGAGATATAGAAATATTATTCTTCCCAAAATGAGATATAGAAATATTATTCTTCAAATCATAATATATTATCAACCTTTTTTTTTATTCCTTACCCTTTTATTTCTTCTTACACCAATTAACCAATTGCTCCTTAAGTTCGCATAAAGTTGCCCCATCATCATATTCTTCTTAATACTCCCTCCGATTCATAATAAGTGTCGTTTTAGATACATTTTAATTATT
>JANIPN010000004.1:49842865-49858904 GCA_027478595.1 Erythroxylum anguifugum
TCATCAATCAACCATCAATTTAACAAACAAAGTACCTACCCATATACACCAACACAATTCTCATACAATTAGTTGCACAATTATCACAATTAATGCATTTAACAACAAAACAAGACAAAAACACAATCTTACCTAATCAAGCTTCCAGTTTTTTCCAAATCTTCACAACAATCCCAAAAGTTCTAACTCCCTCCAACACATACAACCATCATCTTCTTGAGAGGGAAAAGCTTAGGTTGGATTTAAAGAAAAAAAGGAAAGCAAGTATGGAGAAGAAAGTAGAAAAGATAAGCAAAACAAGTTAAAAAGAAGGAAGGGAGAAGAAGACTACGAAAATGGGGGAGGAAAACTTTAAGAAATGTTTCATTTGGCTTTCAATTATGCAAGTGTCGTGAATGTAAAGGGGATGCTTATACTTAAAAAAAATAATGGCTTAATTCATGGCTAAAAAAGTGACATGTGTCCAAATTTAAAACCTTAGCTTGGTTCCTTCATTAAACTAGTTCCATACAAAGTCAAATTCTACTCTAATTATCCCCAAATTTCCAATGGCTCTATTTTATAAATCCTAACATCATATATCTAATTTTCGGTGCCATTGGACAGTAATTTCTACTACCAGTAATCAGTCAGTCTGCCACTTGGCATTTTTCCTAGTCCGAAAAAATATCCCGAAAATTTCAGAATTTTTTTTAAAATTCTTCAAAAATTCAAAACTCACAAAGACCCACTCCAATTAATTTTCCAAACACAAAAATCACATTTTTCATATTAATTGTATTTAGACATATATATCGAGAAATGTCATGAATGCATGTACAATCATTACATGTGCAAAATTCAATTATTCATATATATATATATGAATGCATGAACATAGCAAAACAATTTTCACCACTCCTAACCCATTCCAAATTACTATTTTACCCTTCCCTTTGACGACGGGATGTTACATTTTTAACAAACTTAAAGAACAAAATTAAAAGAGATAAAGGTTTAAAAAGATGATGCCTAATGAATTAGATTGACTTTTAATATGTTATTAATTCCAAGGATCATTACTTAAAGATTGTTATGCATGTACTATTGGATTGACTTTGACTTGTACTTATATTAAGATTGTCGTAATGTTTTATAACTGAATGCTTAACAGTATGACTTATTCTTGGAGTTAGGGTTTGGAAATTAAGATATGGGTTATGTGTGTTGAATGGGTTGATTGAATGTGAATATGTGTTAGGAACTTTGTTTTACTACTGCCTATAAGATGTTCGACGTATGTACCCTTTGAATCTCTAATGTCAAATTGTTTTACTCAACTGTCGAATTGTTCATTAGTCACAAACTATAGCGAGTCCATCACTGCCATAAAGTCATTAAAAATTTAGTAATGGTAAATTTCATTGAAATGTGTCCAAAAACTTTAGTTATAAACATTTTCTACATTTTAAGTCCTAAGACACATCTATACGAACAAGTGTAATATATTAAATACGAAATTGTCTTTCTTGCAAGCCATGTTTTGTGTTGAAGAGCATCAATGATTGTCTAACCTCGTTTCTCTTCTTTATAGTTTGTGATTGTTTATTTGTCAAAGTAAGTCGTCCAACTAATTAATGTCTATAATGTGTTTAGTTTTGTGTTGTTCTTTGCAATATTCCTAGAATGATTGATGAGTTTTTATGTTGGGGTTTAATAGTCTAAGTATTTACGTTTGGGTTTTGTTTAAATTGAAATATAAATACTTGAACTTCAATGCGATTAATTCAAACTTAGTATTAACATTAGAAATTAACGTAATGTTTATGACAATCCTTTGCATAATAAACCCCTAAGATGGTATATAGGTTGGAAACGATGCAACTCCTATGAGGCTTATTGGTGAAAATTTTCACGAGCCTAGGAGTCACATTAAGAACTTACTTTGTCAATTCATGTGGTGTAACAATACCACGTACCATATTGCTTGTTTAAACTTAAACTTAATTTATAAACTTCAATGTTATTAATTCAAACTTGGTATTAACATTAGAAATTCACGTAATGTTCATGACAATCCTTTGCGTAATAAACCCTTAGGATGGTATATAGGCTAGAAACCCATGATGCAACTCTCATGAGGCTTATTGGTCAAAAATTCCATAAGCCTAGGAGTCACAGTGAGAACTTGCTTTCTCAATTTATGCACTGTAACAATGTCACGTACCATAGTGCTTATTTAAATTCAAATTTTGAAATTGAACTTGTAGTGATTAATGGTTATGTTATAAAGACCAAGGATTGCATTTAGTAACTGAGTTATTTACTTTTAATTGTATAGCTAGATGGACAAAAGTTGGATGTCTCATCGGAAATAGTCTACTGAACACTTAGAATGAGTTAAAAGTTTCATGCAATTTTGTAAAAGATCAAATGGGTGATGAATGTCGTATTCATTGTCCATGCATAGATTGCTTAAATGTCGACATTCAAAGTCAAGACGTAGTATATAATCACTTGCTAATATGAGGCATATATAAATTCTATACTCCATAGCTTTATCATTGTGAACATAAGGAAGCAAGTTGTAGTAGAAGTGTCAGTACAAGTGTTGATGATGGTAACAATAATGATGTAGATGATGGTGGTGATGATGATGATCGGATTAGGAAGATGTTAGAGGATTATGGGAATTATATGGAGACAATGAATTATAATGGTTTGCCTAACATAATTGGTACTATTACAGAAGATAATTTTGGGAAATTATTAAAAGTTGCTTAAGAAGAATTATAACTAGGGTGCTCAAATTTCTCACAGCTATTTTTATTGTCAAGTTGTTGCATTTGAAGGTCTATAATAAATGGAGTAACAAGTCTTTTGACAAGTTAATTGACTTACTCAATCATGCATTAACTGTTGGACACAAATTACCCAAATCTTACTATGATGCAAAGAAATTGTTAAGGAACCTTAGATTAGGATATATATCAATACATGCTTGTAAGTATGATTATGTTATATTTTGGAAGGACAGTAATGATCTTGAAGAGTGTCCCAATTGTGGTACATCAAGGTGGCTAGTGGATGATGGGAGAGGGAAGAAGATACCGCATAAAATTTGAAGATACTTTCCTATTAAACCATGACTACAAAGGCTTTTTATGTCAATAAAAACAGCCATAAATATGAGGCAGCATAAAGAGAAACGGATTGATGATAACATTGTGCATCATCTAGCAAATTCAATTGCATAGAAAGACTTTAATGGAAAGTTTCCTTGCTTTGCACAAGATTGTCGTAATGTTCGACTTGATTTGGCCTCAGATGGATCCTTTTGATAATATGAGTACCTTTTACAGCTTGTGGTCAATAATATTAGTGCCATACAATTTACCTCAATGGAAGTGTATAAAGGAGCCTTTTATGTTATTGTCTTTACTTATTCTAAGACCTACTGCTCCTGGTAAGGATATCGATGTATATATGCAACCATGAATTGATGACTTAACCAATATGTGGGAGGTTAGATTAGAAACTTTTGATGTTGTTCAAGGTGAAACATTTATAATGCATGCGACTATTTTGTGGACTATAAATGATTTTTTAGCTTATGGGGATTTGTTTGGATGGAGCACTAAAGGGTATATGGCATGTCTTGCGTGTAACTATCAAAATTATTCAATGAGTCTACGAAGTAAATTATGTTATATAGACCATTGTCGTTTCTTGCAGCATAAGCATAGATGACGAAGAAGCAAATTGTTTAATGGCAAAGTAGAATTGGGAGAAGCTTCTTTGCAGTTATCTAGTCATGAAGTGGTTATGTAGCTATAACATTTGGGTAACATTAGACCTAACAAACACTTCAGTAGTAAAAAGGAAAAGTGAAATGTTGTTAACCTCAATTGGAATAAAAAAACATAATTTTCAATTTGTCGTATTGGAAAGAATTATTATTGAGGCATAATTTTGATGTGATGCATATTGAAAAAAATATTTGTGAGAATATTTTAGAAACTGTTATGGGAATTGAAGGCAAATCAAAAGACATAATTAGGGCTGGATTAGACTTGGAACACATGAATATAAAAAAAAAGATTTGCATTTGAAAAGAAGAGATGATGGGTCATACATTATTCCACCTATGATATGTGCTTAATTGATTGTATAATTATTCCATAATACTTAGTGATTAATGACATGAAATTGCTTAAGATACTCACTTTGACTCATATGTGGTTTTTAGGCACAATTTAGAAGCAAAGGAGCTAAAGTGAGTCAAAAGCACTATATTTGGGTCATTTTCCAAATATTCATATCCATTTGTCTTAATGGAATAAGAATGATGAAGATTAGAGCAATTAAATCAAGAAGAAGACAAGAAATTACCAAGAAAGATGAAGAATGAAGAGCATAAATACCACTCATGGTTTGCTGGAATTTTGTCATAACCATAAGTGAATTACAGCAGCCATGGATTACAAGATGAAGACACCTCATGCTACTAAAGGAGCCAATTGTCCCATGCAGTTTAACCTAGCTAGGAATACAAAGAAGGGAGAATAAAAAGCATATGACGACTGGGACATTGGACAATTACATTTGGAGTAGATAAAGCATAAAAGAATGGGATAAAGAGTGGTAACTCACGAGTGTGAGGCTCTCTCACACCTATGAGAGATAACTCATGGGCGTGAGGGGGTGTGTCACAGCCCTAACTTGGCACCTCACCTCGAACCCTACTTTTTGTTATAAAATCTTCATTTTTGTGACGACAAGGTTTGATGAAAATTTTTGTTTGTTTCGGTTGAAGAAATCTTCAGGAGAGCATGAAGAGGGAGGCAAGCTCTCCATTATGGGAAGACCCATGGAGGGGTAGCTTTCTGACACTGGTTCAGAGGTGACTTCGACACCGACGACCAGTTAAGTATATTTCTCCTTGTATTTGTTGCTTTCTTTCTCATAGAAATTGATTATGTTATCCTATGGGTATGGATTTAGGTATTGTAAAAAGGTGATTTGAATGTATTCATTGGATTGTTTCATTATAAACCAATTGCTAGAATATTCAATGTAATTCGTAATTATTACGTTGAAATTCATTTGTAGATACTAATGGTTCATAATCATTAGGGATAACATAACCTACGTTAAATGACGCATCGTATGTGGTTATTGCCTTGATTAATCAGTTTTCCTAATTTGTAATGCTACAACCTAATTGAATCTAGAGATCATATCCTAAGTTATTTGATAGTTAGGTTTAATTAACGATCATATCTTAATTAAATAATACCCAAGGGAAAACTTAGGTTAATAGATTAACTTACGATTAATAGTTTATATGAGAGGTTTGAGAACAACAAATCATTGAAATATGTTTAATTAGGGTGTAGGCCGAGATTAAACCAAAGAACTGGATTCCTAACGAATTCACCACTTTTATCATTTTTCGTATGTCTCCATGAATTTTCTTTTGTTTGTTAGTTTAGAATTATTTTATTTTCTTAAACCAAACAAAACCCCCTAAACCTAAATACCGATTAATTTCATTTCAAAAGCTAACTGAACACTCTCTGTGGGATCGACCTAGACTCATCACTACTATAGTAGTAGTAGGTCTAGTTTATTTTGACTAGCGTTATAACAAGTTACTGTCAATTTTGGCGTCGTTGCCGGGAAGTGTGATGTTTTAGTTGTTTTTTATTTTAATTGGTGTTTTGTATATTTTTTGTTTGCAATTTATTTCTTTTTAATTATTTCTTGATCTTTTCACTTTTTGTTTAGTGTTTATTGTGTTAAAAAATTAAAAAAATTTATTATGAACGGAAGTAATTTTTTTCCCCAATCTTATAGCCATGTTTAGACTGATCAACCTATCTTTAGTTATAGATGGGATAATCAACAGAATTACTTCCTTGATAGTATGCAGGACACACAACAATTCCCGTATAAACCAGAAGCTTCTTATCATGACTTACGTACATCTCTGGAAGATATGCTTAATACTATGACTGCTAATAATCTTCAACTTCAACAGAGCATACAGCAGTTGCAGTAGGGTGTACAGTAGTTTCAACAGGACGTACAACAATTCTAGCAGGGTGTACAACAAGTCCAACGGGATGAAATATAATTTTGGTCTAGTTTCTAAAATTGGGAGAGCCAACAAAATTCAAGTACATCCTTGGAAGAATAAGTTAATGCTGACACTGCTAACACTTTGCAATTTCAGCAAGATGTGGAGATATTAACCACTTGGAACCATAAAGCGAAGAGGATCAGCCATATCCACCAAATGTGTACTTAATGGAAGTTGGTCAGAGACCTTATAGAGTGATCAGGAGCTAGAGAATCTTGAATGTAATACTCAAAGAATTGTTTATGTGGAAGAAGTGTAGGAGGAGCTCGAAATAGAAAAAGACACATCTTTTAGCTCAATGGTGAGTACTGAGTTCATAATTATTTTTTAGATTGACTCTTTACCTTTACATAGTATATTAGAGAAATTGAAAGAAGAAGGAAAAGGTAAAGAGACATTCAAGGTCTTTCCAGAGTGTATGGACTCAGTAGAGATTGGATGTTTGAAGATAGGGCATATGCTGAATATGATAAAATATCATCCAAAACCCTATCCTGAACAACCTCACGTGGATGTGATTCAAACTGTGACACCTGAGGATCATAATTTTGTCAAATAAGGAGAAAACACAGAGCCGAGCCAGTGACCCTAAACAAGGGTGCTTATTAGGAGGTAACCCAAGGTAAGTAAATTTTTTTTCCTTTACTTTTTTGCAATAGATATGTATGTGTGTTTTTTATGTTGGTTTGTTTCTCACTTGTTTTAAGTTTTCAATTCAAATGAGAGAGAGAATAAAACAAACATTTGCTCGTTTTCTATTGCTTCTAGGACTATATAGTCATGAGTAGAGAATGAATTGACTAGAGAATTTCATGGCAACTTGAGTATGTAATTTTACGTTTGTGATTCATTGATGTGCATTATCTTTAGAAGAGTTGTGACTAATGGTAGACAAAGCTGATGTGATTTTGAGCCTTTATAGACTAACACATCCATATCATTCTTATTGTCTTTATTTATATGTAACCTTCATGACATGTACATCTTAACTTTGCTTTGGTTTTCTATTCAAGACCACATTTTTATCACATGCATTAACATGAAAATGATGAGACATTCTTTGTTTTTTTGAACTAAATTAGCCAAATAGCCTACCCATTATATGATTTTGTTTTTGATAAGCCCCCTTGAGCTTTATTATCCTTTCTTTTTGTATTAACCACATTACATGCTTTAAACCTAACCAAATATCCTTCCCAAGCCTTAAATCTAGTGGAACATTTATTGATTTTTGAGTTTGTGGATATAAAAAAGTACAAGTGTGGGGGTGTACATATGTATGAGTTGATTATAATATTAGGATGCTATTTTATGTCATATCATTGAAATTTCCATGTTGATGTATTTTCTTTCAATGTTTATATGAGAAAAAGGGAAAGAAAGGAAGAAAAAGAGAAAAGCAAAAGAAAAGAAAAAATGATAAATGTTTAAATAAATTTATTAAGGAGGAAATGCATATGTGTTGCAAAGTTATTTATGAGTAATCTTTCCTCCTAAAGTTAAAATGAATGAGTCATTTGAGAATGTCATATATGAGGTAGATGTTGTCTTAGAAGGTTCACTCTTTATCATTTCAATGTAGTGTTATCAACAATCTTTATGAGTAATCCGTTTTGATTAGTTATGCTTTATGTGGTTTGTGTAAGAGAGCTGAATTGAGTTGTGAAATATAATTGTTGCATTTGTTATAGCTGACGGTACCCATTTCTGAATGAATGTTAACTTGTGCACTTGATATCTCATTAAGTGTTGCTTTTGTTTCACTAACTTAAATGACTTTCATGCTATATGACCCAAATACATCTCACCTTGCTTTGCCTATATTACAACCTTAAAAAGTCATTTGATTCATGATTTTGCATGTGAACTTTAGTAGTAGAGAAATGAAATAATATGTAAAGTTGTGGAATGTCTTGGTTGTGAATGTTGTTGACTGTACCCAAGAATATTTCTTTAAACACATTTTCCCAGTCTACCATTGTATTGCTCAATTTTTAAAGGTATTGAATGTTAATTGATCATGAGTAGAAGCGTTAAATGTTAAATTCTTACTATGAATTTTGAAAGTCATTCATCTTTGCTTATGATTATATAGTCTTGGAAAATATGGAAATTAAGTAAATGTTTTTAGATCTCTGAGCTTAATTTTGATGCTTTTCCCAATGACAGCCAAAAACTAAGTGTGGGCAAAATTGATATGTGCTTAATTGATTGTATAATTATTCCATAATACTTAGCGATTAATGACGTAAATTGCTTAAGATACTCACTTTGACTCATATGTGGTTTTAGGCACAAATGGGAAGCAAAGGAGCTAAAGTGACTCGAAAGCACTATATTTGGGTCATTTTTCGAAGATTCATATCCACTTGTCTTCATGGAACAAGAATGATGAAGA
The DNA here is from genome assembly GCA_027478595.1 of Erythroxylum anguifugum. Classification (NCBI taxonomy): domain Eukaryota; kingdom Viridiplantae; phylum Streptophyta; class Magnoliopsida; order Malpighiales; family Erythroxylaceae; genus Erythroxylum; species Erythroxylum anguifugum. Next base: position 49,851,388 of record JANIPN010000004.1, read on the forward strand.
TTAGAGCAATTAAAGCAAGAAGAAGACAAGAAATTACTAAGAAAGATGAAGAATGAAGAGCAAAAAGACCATTCATGGTTTGCTGGAATTTTGTCACAACTGTGAGTGAATTACAACAGTCATGGATTACAAGATGAAGACACCTCATGCTACCAAAGGAGCTAGCTTTCCCATGGATTTTAACCTAGCTTGGGAATATAAAGAAGGGAGAACCAAAAGCATGTGATAGTTAGGACATTGGATAGCTGCATTTGGAGTAGATAAAGCATAAAAGAATAGGATAAAAACATGCTGGAATTATTGCACAGCCGTGAGCATCACTCATGGTTGTGCAGCTGCCTCTACCTCACTACCATAAGAACGTGAATTTTATGGACATAAAATATTAGAAACCGAAGGAGGAACGGGGCTGCATTTGGAGTGTCGGTTAGAGAATAAAACAATTATGAGAGGGCTAATCACTCACTCATACTTGTGTATTGCATAAGTGTGAGTTATTTTTCACACCCACGTAGTTGCTCACACCCATGAGGCTCTCTCACACCCGTGAGAGATAACTTAAGGGTGGGAGAGGGTGTGTCACTTTCGTGACATACCAAGTCATGGTTGTGACACATTAACACCTCACCCTAAACCCTACTTTTTGCTATAAATTCTTCGTTTTTGTGACGGCAAGGTTTGATGAAAGTTTTGGTTGAGGAAAACTTCAAGAGCTTTGGGAGAGCATGAAGAGGGAGGCAAGCTCTCCATCATGAGAAGACCCATGGAGGGGTAGCTTTCTAACGTTGGTTCAGTGGTGACTTCGATGCCGATGACTCGGTTAAGTGTATTTCTCCTTGCATTTGTTGTTTTCTTTTTCTCTTTAGAAATTGATTATGTTATCCGATGTGTATGGATTTGGGATTGCGAAAAGATTATTTTATGCATTTACAAAGTCATTGCTATAATATTCAATATAATCCGTAATTGTTATGTTGAAATTCATTTAAAGCGACTAATAGTTCATATTTATTAGGGATAACATAACCTAAGTTAAATGACGCATTGTATGTGGTTATTGCCTTAATTAATTGATTTTCTTAATTCGTAATGCTACTACCCAATTGAATTTAGAGATGGTATCCTAAATTATTCGGTAATTAGGTTTAATTAATAATCGTATCTTAATTAAACAATACCTAAGGGAAAACTCGAGTCAATAGATTAACCTAAGATTAATAGTTTCTATGAGAGGTTTGAGAGCAACAAATCATTAAAATATGTTTAATTAGGGTGTAGGTAGAGATTGAATCAAAGAACCAAATTCCTAACGAGTTCACCATTTTCATCATTTTTTGCATGTTTTCATCAATTTTCTTTTGTTTGTTAGTTTATATTTATTTTCTTTTCTTAAACCAAACAAAACCCCCTAAACCTAAACACCGATTAATTTCATTTCAAAAGCTAATCGAACACTGTCTGTGGGATCGACCTAAACTCGCCACTGCTATAGTAGTAGTAGGTCTAGTTTATTTTAACTAGTGTTACAACCCGCTACTGTCAAACTATTTATTACACCATGTCAAAAAAAGAGAAGCAACCTTTTGTCAATTTCTTAAATCAGTTAAGTTTCCTGATGGGTGTGCATCGAATATAGCCCATTGTGTCAATGTTAAAAAGGGAAATGTATTGAGGATGAAAAGCTATGATTGTCATGTACTTTTACAAAGACTACTTGTTATTGGAATATGTGGATGTTTGTCGAAGGATGTGTCCGTAACTTTAGGTCAACTGGGTGAGTTTTTTAAGAAATTATGTTGCAAGAAACTTAAAGTTAAAGAGCTTGACAAAATGAAAAAAAGATATAACATTAATTCTATGTAAGCTTGAACTAGTCTTCCCCCTTTTGTTTTTTGATGTTACGGTGCATTCAACAATTTATTTACCATACGAAGAAAAGCTTTATGGACTGGTTCAATTTCGATGGATGTACCCTATTGAAAGGTAATTTATATTATGGATGTTCCCCATTAAAAAGTAATTTATCTTATTTTTAAAGTTATATTAGTTAGTGGCAATTGTTAATGTTTTATATTTTGTTTAGGTTTTTAAGCTCTCTTAAATGTTATGTATGTAATAGAGCTTGACCTAGGGTCTATTGTATAGGCTTATATAGCAAATGAATGCTTAACATTTTATTCGATGTACTTAAATGACATCAAGACAAGACTTAATAAACTATAACATAACTTTGATTTTGATTTTGATCAAAATGATGGCTTGTCAGTTTTCTCCCAAAAAGTTAGGCGACTTGGTGTTAGAAAATATGTCGAGTTAACTAAAGACGAGTTCGAAATTGCCCATTGGTATATTTTGAACAATTGCGAGGAAGTCAACATATATATAGAGTATGTATATTAATTTTGAATCAAATTTTCATATTTCAATGTTGTCATTCAATCTTTATTTCCTGATGTCAATTTACTTTTTTAAATAGAGAGCACAAATAGTCAAATCGAAGCAAAGGGATTGTTAGTTTTGAAGAAAGACACAAGGTTAAGTTCCTATCATGGTCTAGGACTCGAGTAAGTTATATATTGATGGAATAGTATGAACTTGCGACAATTTGTATGTCAGATGAACTTCTAATTTCATTTTGAAATATAAATGATATGGTTACATAATCGTAACATGTAGGAGGCGACAACTGCATTATATTCTTTGGCATATGGGCCTCATATGTATGGGAAAAAATATACAGGTTATATTAATAATGGGGGTTAGATTTCACATAGAAGGTCAAGACAGTTGACTTAGAAGCCAAAATTGTGGGGTTGTTGTTGAGGGATGTCATGACAATGATTTTATTGACTTCTATGATTTCATCTTTGAAATAACGTAGTTGCATTACATCAAGGATAAAAAGGTTGTTCTATTTAAGCATAAATGGTTTAATCTTACTGACATGAAGGTGAATGAGAATGACCCTTTTGTCCTTGCAAATCAAGTGAAGCAAGTTTTTTACCTCATCGATATTGTATTGGGCAGAAATTGGAAGGTTGTTTAAAAGTTTCAATGCAAAAATCTCTTCGATTTTTGTGAAAGAGATAATGGTCTAATCAGTGAGGATGGTGATGAGGTGTATCAAGAGACTGAATCGAAGTTGAATAATAAAGCCATTCGAATAAAAGATGAAGATATATCATCATTCCATAGGAGAGATGTTGATCCCAATATAGTACAAATGGATGAAGTACAAGTTAATTTTATTGGAGAAAGAGATGAAGACTATATTGAGGACGAATTTTATAACAATGATGATACTTTGACCGAATACAATAGTGATGAAGTGTCGAATCATAATGTAATTAATGATGATGATTTCCAGATGTTGATCATGATAGTTGAAGGTAAAAATAATTGTTGTTTATATGTTGATCATGATAGTTGAAGCAATGTATTTCATTATGCTTCATTTTGTAAAAGATATGTATTTCATTATGCATTGAAAGAAACTACAACCATATTAAGGTTAATTTCTGAAATACGATTTAAATTTTCTTTACATTTGTTAAATGTGTTATTTATAGACAAAGAAAAGTCAACACTTGTAAAGTTTTGAAGTTATACATTGTTTCTTTTAACAAATAATGAACTTTGTAATGAATGGAACACGTAAAAATTGTTTCTAATGTGATTCAAACTGCAAGGCCAAAGAGCAAATCACCTTCTTCTTTTTTTAAAATTGAATAATATATTTCTACATTAGGAACTAATACAAAATAGTAACAAGTTCACGGCCTAGAAGCCTTTAGGGGTCATTATAAAAGATTAATAGAAGAAGAAATAAGTAATAAGAACAAATAGTAAATTTTAAGGGGAAAAAAACTTAACTACCTACCACCTATGGTTCCAATCATCTTTGATTATGATTTGTTAATGTTTTGTCAAATGCTCCGAAATGATTTTGGGAAAATTTTAACAAGTTCTTTATGTTGTTATTATAATTAGTTTTATTTTATATTGGAAAATCATAGAGAAATAATTTAATAATATTTTATATTAGAAAATCATTGAGAAATCATTATGGATATTCAATATAGTGGCACCTGGATGAAACAAGGGAAAGAAGGTGGCAACTAACGAAGATGTTCCTCCCTCAAAACAACCAAATCAATTCGACCCTATCCAACACCAGACTTTCCACCAATGAAGTCAGTCAACAAAAACCTCTATTTACCTCAACTAGTGCTTAGGGATCTTCAAGTTTATGAATCTTTTCCACCTATAATTACACTTATCCTTAAATGTATCTTTACATTTTTTTGTTATAATTATTTTTTGTCAAGTTCCAATACGGGCATTAGAAAAAGAGGTCGAGGTATCACTAAATATTCTGAGTTGCAACGCATGAATATTCCAATGAACAACAAGTTGTTCATCCATATTGATACCCCATAAGGTCGTCCTATTGATAAGATTCAATTAGTAAAATTATCCAGTGAGTTAGGAGTCGTTGCTAGGACTGAATTGCCTTGCTTTCAACATGCCAAGTAGTTGAAGGAAGACAACTTGCTACAGAATCCTCTAAATAAAGTTTTCAATTTATTTAATTATATGCATTTTTAAACTTATTTAAAGACTAATTCACTTTTACTTATTCATATATGAAGCTAAAAATTGTCGATATTGAGAACCCTAAAGTGTCAAGGCTTGTGAGTTCATTGTTAAAACAAAGAGCTAAGGATCATTGTTATCGATTGCTTAAATACTACAAATTTTTTTCCTTCGAATGAGGATGCCAGGAGACATGTTCCCGAGCAGGTGACTCCAAAAAATTGGATCTAAATGTGTGATTATTGGTCCTCTGCCAACATTAAAGTTTGTCTTCTTTCTCTTCACATTTGCTTCAATTAATCTTGTTTCATAATTTAATGACTATTTCTTTTCTTTATTTAGGAAAAGTGTGAGAAATCTAAGGTTAATAGAGGAAAAATGAAAACTCCTCACGCCCAAGGCTCCAAATCATTTGTTGTCATATGAAATGAATTTGTAAGTTATTTGTTTAGAAGTTATAATTATATCAGTAAATACAATATTATTTATTGTGTTTCAATTCTTTTTTTTTCATAAACAGTTAGAAGGAATTGCATGGAGTGTGATAAGATCACACTCTACAAGCTCACCCACTACAAGGAAGGTGAATGCTGGACTTCTAAAGAAGCGCAGAATAATTATGTAAGTATAAAATTTTGTTTATTGTTTTATACTTATTTATATATGTAGTACTAACTAATAATTTTTAAAATTTTAGAATAAGATGTAGGAGTTGTTGCAAAGATCATTGTCTAATGAAAATGAGTCAAACATAGATGAGATTTGCAACAATGTCCTTGGTATAAGATTAGGGTACATCAAAGGTCTTGAGTATGGCGCTAAGCCAATTGATTCATCATCGTCATGGCTAGCATTTGTAACCACGCTTCAAGAGGAGAACCAATCGCTTAAGACTCAATTACAATATAATGAAAAAAAGTTAAAACATAATGAGCAAAAGTTAGATCGTACTAAATGAAAGTTGGCCAAGCTTGAAAAGATGGTCAAACAAATACTTGCCTAAATTATATAAGTAGTAGTGAAGATGAACAAGAGTCTTAGTTTGTACATAAATTCTTTTGTTAACATTTGTAAATAACATTTTATTTTTTATATAAAAATGCTTTTATTTTTAATTTTATTTTTTGTTTAATTAATTATAAATAAAAATTCTAAATATTACCAACAATAAGATGGATATAAAATCTTACCATTTATTATAATTAATTGAAAAATTATTAATAGGATTGTTTAGTTAAAAATATAAAAAAATCATCACCAAATCTTTTTAACTACGTTCCTAAAAATGCCGACAATAATTATTAATAATTAAAAATTAAATCAAATACGTACCTAAAAAGATTTGGCTACGATTCCCAAATCGCTGCCAAAACATTTTAGCTACGTTCTAGAAACCATTACGAATAACTTTTACCTACTTCTAGGAAATTATCGCTAAAGATAATTTTCTACAAAACAAAAAACGTCGAAAAATTTTATCACCTATTAATAGGGTTACGCAGCTAATAACTTTAAGCCATGAAAGAAAGCATCCCAAATTATCTTTTACGACATTTTTCCTTTTCTTCACGTATCACTTGTTGCGACGTATCAGGATCGGAGCTAGATATTATTTGCGACAATATTGTAAAAATATTGTCGATAATATTTTGCTACTGTGATTTTCCAACAAATTTTTTTCGTCGATAAATAGTATTGGCTACGAATTTTTAACTTTTAGCGACAAAAATATTCGTCACCAAAAGCCCATTATGTTGTAGTGCAAATTCAAGCTCTTTAAATTTCACAGAAATGCTACATTGGAAAACATTTTATCTCCAAATTGGCCATTTGACCTAAATTTATTAAAAGGTTGAAACTCACGTAATTGACTCGGTGTTTGTTTTTCTTTGTTTACTAGTTTAAGGTTTATTGTACGAGACAAGTTAGGGATGTTTAACATTAATGGTAATTTAAAGAGAGACAAGATTTAGATGATGCAGATATATTAAGAAGAGACATTTTGATGTTATAGTAAGAAGATGTAAGAAGATTATCCTTAGGGTTTGTAAAAGAAGATGAAAACCTAAGAAAAATTAAGGGAAGACGATCATGTATGATATGATTCTACTAGAGTTTGTCGAAAACTTGACTTTTAATAGTAAACTTTGATGAACTAGAATAAGAGTAGAATCATTTATTGTGTCTTGTATTTATCTTGAATACTTTAGTTATTTTATTTATTTATTTTATATTTTTCTCCTTTAGTTGCTTGTTTGTTTTATTTTCTTATCTATTTTTTATTGTCTTACTTTTACCTTTATTTTCTTTACATTTACTTATTTTTATTTATGCAGCTATTTGTTTATATATTTGGTTATTTTTTAAATCATTTTCAAAAACTTTTTTTTGTTGGTCTATCGGAAACAACTTCTATACTAATTAGAGATAAGACTGCATACTATTGGACTCTCCAAACTCTGCATCTCAGACTAGAATGTTGTCATTGTTATACTAGTTTAAGGTTTATTATCTCTAAAATAATTAATAAAGGAAGTAATTAACCATCTAAATTATAGTTTAGGGTCTTTTATTAATAAAATTAATGATTATATAAAAAGAAGCATATCTTTCGATCATTATGACCTTGTTTGGTTGATAGCTGATCAGCCAAATTTTAGCTGATTGACTAAAATCAGATGTTTGACTTTATGAATCAGCTATTTATCATGTTTGGTTATTTGCTGGTTGGGTTGAATCAGCCAACCCAACCAGCTGAAAATGATAAGCTGCTAGGGAGCAGCGTTTCAGATCAATCAGCTATTTATTTTTCTTATGATTCCAATTTTGCCCTAACCTCATTATCTCTCTCTCGTTGCCTCTCTCGCGTTTTCTCCAGAATAATCACTCTGTTTTCTCTAGATTCTTCAGATTACCAGATC
>JANIPN010000004.1:50315811-50326247 GCA_027478595.1 Erythroxylum anguifugum
AATATGCATAAAAAGTCGCAAACGACACTTATTTTGAATAATTAAAATTCTTCTAAAAAGACACTTATTATGAATCAAAGGGAGTATTATTATAGGCAGAGTCCTTTGGCAGATTCCACACTCCAAATGAATACTCACATTCAAAAAACATATGAGTAATTGATTCCAAGTCTTCCTTACAAAGAGGGCAAGTACTAGGTAGATTCATAAAGCTTAGTCTATCTAAAGTACGAAGTCAGTTCTTCATTTCCATCTATAGAAAGAAGGAGTTCTTGGCATGAGGCATCCATTCCATATTAGCTTAGTCTATCTGATCGTAGGTTCTTTAGTCCATATCCATTCCCTATATGCCTTGTTACTAAACTTCCCACTAACATATTATTCCATTTATAGTGATCCATTTAGTACGGCTTTTGGGAGTATTAAGGGAGTCATTATTCCATTCCTCTCAGGTAATTATCCCATTTACTATCATTTATCCATCTACGCGCACTAGCCTTATTAGGGATATTTATCAAAGCCTAAATTACCATTTGATTCCTTATTAGGAGTCCTCCCCTTTCTTAATTGTCAAACTATAGTATGGCTATTTCCCCATCCCCCACTATCTAACTAATATTTTGTTCAATAGATTCCCTTAGTTTAAGCAATTGATTTAAGAAGTAGGCATAGATGGGTTTAATGACAATCCCCGTAAGCTTCACCCCTTCAAGAAGTAGTTGCACATCCACTTTATCTAGAGGGAGTATTTATGTACTAAGACCCTCCATATTCTCTTCCCTCGCAATACTTTATTGTTTAAATTAATTAGGGTTATATCTGAACCCCTTTTATCAATTAGTTTACACAATTCCCTCCATCTAACCTTGACTTTAAATCATCCCCTATTATTTCTTCCCTATAAAAATCTCCTTATTATCTCCTCCAAAGTTTTAACTAATTTTTTAGAAAGGAAAATGTGTGAACTCCAATAAATATGTATTGATTTCTAAATAGTTTCGATCAATTGCACTATGCTTCCATATGAAAGAGCTCTATTACCTCTTTTAAATCTTCTCTAAATGTGAAAGAAATTCATATAAATGGAATCTTCTTGTGGTAAGAGGAAGGCCTAAACAAATGAAGGAGGGCTACTTGATTTTCAAATTTCTCAAAAGAGTTACCATGATAAAACAATGTTTCAACATACCTATTGTTAGTTTTACTTTTTAGTAAAGTTTAAAAAGAATAAACCTGGAGATATAACATGTGTATGAGATGAGCTCGATTTATTTAGCCGACTCCAATTTATTTATTTAAGCTTGATGACTTATATCTCCTTTATATGGATCTCTTTTCTAGGCCTACCATTATCTAGCCTATTTAAAAGCCTCATAGATGCTTAAAAAATAAGATTCAATTTATTCATAAGGATGAAATCAAGTAAGATATAACTTATTTAAATGTAGAAATAGGGTCGCAACCAAAGATTAATCAAGCTTCTTATAGAGATGGATTCAGCTATACCTAGATAGTTAGAACTTAACTTATCTACTTCTTAAGGATTAATTAAAAACAAAACAAAGGGAGACACCCCCAGGTAAGTATACATTACAATCATCATTAATTCACTTTAAGAATTCTCTTGCATACTTAACACCATTTGCTTTTACTAACTTGAGTGTCAAAATGTCTTCATCGGGAGCAACCTACGCACTATAACTATTTGTTTGTTTAAGCTTGCGAACTTGAGAGCAATGCAATATGCCTACCTCAATTTCAATTTACGTATGAGATATTTATTAAAAAATAATAATCGGTATATATTCTATCAATTAATATCAACAAATTAAAATTTTATACAAAAAATTCCCAAATTATCTAAAATAAACATGGTTTAATTGTTTTGAATATGACCTATTCCCACTCGAGGAATTGTGCTATTCTCATTTTATTTTAAATAGTTTATATATCATTCTAACAAATTTTTAAGTTTGTTAATAATTAATAGAACATGTACAATTTAGGTTATTTTGAACAATTATCTCTTAATTTTTAGTAATATATCTTTTAATTACTTGAAAATTCATTGACACAACTCCTTAAATACATATTAATTAAACCATAAGGTACACAAAATAAAATATTAACTCAAGTATAACTATATCAAGATTCTACTACTAACCATTCGTAAATCAATATATGCAATTCATAATAGTGCAATGAGATATATTTGACTCAAAATATCGAATGGTATTTTAAAACTACTTCAAAATGGGAAGGGGTAGTTTTTAGTTATCTATCTCAATATTTTGTTTCAGAATCTTCACTGTCGCGTTTCATTTGTGTTTTGACATTAAAATAAACAACAGTGTAATAACTTTTCGTAATTCCGGATTCATACTTTTCAAGATGCAGTCTTGAGGGGAGGGAAGGGAAGGGAAGGGAAAAGGAATTTTATCTTTCTGTTTTAGGATAAAAAGTTCGATTCATATTTCTGTATCGTTTATATATTGTTGGTAATTGGCTAAAGTGATTTTATCCGCACCTTTAGCAGGCAGGAATATTAGCAGATCTGTTGCAGTGAATTTATGCGAAGTATCCCATTATATAATTCAGCAACAGTCACAGAAGCCCGTAACATTATTCGCCATTTCTTCTTATTTTTTAAATCTACAACACTTGGAGAACAATTTTGTTTGGGATCCTTCAAACTTACCAGAAGACAGTTGATTCTTTTTCTACAGAAGACAACATTGAGTTGTACTTGTCTGTTTGTTTTTAATGGATTTTATTTATTTGGTTTTTTTGCTTCGGTTATGTCAATAGATCATTGTTCATTCCTATCCACTTAAAAGGGCTTACACAGTTTCATTGTGGGTACATATATTCATTTCTTACTCATCAAGTCTTTTGGAATATCAGAAAGATTTCTTTTCAGGCATTTGAATTCAATATGTTTGTTTTATCTGCATCTTTGCTTTTCTTTTTGCTGCCAGATTTTGCGTGTATCTTGCGCGGATTTCACTGCTTATATAATTGGCAGTAGTATGCATTCTGATACACTTTTTGATGCTAGCCAAGAAATCTAAACAAGGTTTCTCTCTGCTAGATTTTCCTGTTGATCTATTACCGTTGCAAATATTTTCATTTGTAAATGAACACATCGAGAATTGATTTCCAAGAACGAGTTCAACCAAATCATGGGCTGATTGGTGAGTTCAGCAATCTTTCCTCCCAATATTATGATCACCATCTGGGGATGAACATGGTAAATTGTGTTCAGTCGCATGACTTGGAGGCAGGCACAGAACAGAAATACCTGAGGCCTCATAAACCATCTACCAGCATAATGAGCAGGTTCGACTCACCAGCCTCAGCTTTTTATGCAACAGAACGATACATGGGCTTCCTGGACTACGATGATCATGTTGACAGTCCTCTGTCTTCTCAGTACTCCAAATCTTATGTTTCATCAATCCCTGCACATAACTCTGTCAAGGAAAATTATTCTATTGAAACAGAAGAAACGACGAACAATAACCTTGAACCAAGAAACACCTTGCAGTCAGTTGTAAAAGTTCAATTTCCTGGGTATGATCACCGCCATAAGTTTTACGGCAAGTCCTTTAAAAGTCAGTCCGACGGTGCTTTGTATAACAAGCATGAGCTAGACAAGTCGATCAGTCTTGACCCTGCCTCTTTTGGGAGTCACTTTTCAGTTCCCTCCCAGGGAAGTCAAGAGCACAGAGTATGTACATCAAATTTTACGTTTTACTGTTGCATTTTAATCAACAATCCAATTGGACAACAGCTACTTGCTTTCTCACAGGTTAGACATGTTCTTCCGTGTGATTCTTCATTTGCACAGCTGAACTTCTCTTCCATTCAGGAGAAGCTGCCTTCAAGGGTTTCTTCCGAAGGTGTTTCTGTATGTTCTGGCAATCGGGTGCCAACTGGAGTGGTGCTTCCCAATAAAACAAGAATAAGATGGACTCAAGATCTTCATGAGAAGTTTGTGGAGTGTGTAAATCGCCTTGGAGGTGCTGATAGTAAGTAACCAACACAGAAGCTCTTAGTCAACTAAGAAGTAAACTTATCATCTGGTTATGAGCAAATTGATTGCATGATTTGTAGAAGCAACACCGAAGGCTATACTGAAGCTGATGGACTCAGGTGGTTTGACTATCTTTCATGTGAAAAGCCATTTGCAGGTAATAACTCACTTTGCAATAGCTACGTTATTCTAGGCCACCATTTCAGATATTTGTTACAGTGCTCTGAACTGTCGCTTCTCTGACCCTGCAGAAATATAGAACTGCAAAATACATGCCATATTCTGCTGATGGTAAGCCCTTGTTCTAATTAATATTCATGACTGTGGTATCTGTTGGTACAAACTTTGGCAACCTTCATTCAGAGTTATAATGCCATACATTAAGTTGGCAAGATTTATACATCAAGTACTTGCTTCTAATTACATGATCCTTCAGTTTACTTATCCCTTTTTTTTTTTCCTTTCGGTCTCTATTCCGAGTATTCAACCAAAATCTTCTCTTGTGATGATGGGTTTAACTAGTTAAGTTTTAGCCCTTGTTATGCTTGATGATGGCTAAGAATTTGTTGGACAATGTTAGTCGTTGGGTGCAATCGTTTAGATCTCATACACCCTGCACAGTCGTCTAGTAGAAGATCTTGCGTGTGACCTAAATTCTGTTTAGTTAGGTTTCTATATAAGCAATGTGGCACTATTACTCATATGTTAAGCTAACTATTAGCATTTTTCTATATGAAATGGTTAAATATTTGATGTTTTTCCAGATCCTCTCTGCTGAAGATCTGCACGCTTTTGAATCAATGGAGAGAGGTTATTCTACTTAAATTGTTGGATGATTCTGAACCAAATGAAATTCTTATTGCAGGGAGGGCAGAGAAAAGAAATAGCACATGCGAAATGCAGCACCTCGATGTGAAAAGGTAAACTAGTTTTCTTCTAGATTATCAATACATATTTCTGGTTTCTTTAGCATGGGCAAACATTTGACTCTGGAACGTGTCTACTGTTAATGATACCTCTTGCAGCAGCACACATCTCAGAGAAGCACTGCAATTGCAACTAGATGTCCAGAGACGCCTACACGAGCAGTTGGAGGTAATTCAGTGGAGTTTCCTTGTTAAGTGAATGTTGTTTGACTCATTTTTTATTATTCTTCAGAATTGAACATGCCTGCGTTAAAGTTTACTTTGGAGTTGGGCCTGCTTCTTATGCTTATTAAACCAGAGAGGTGATCCCCTGTCCAAATTATCCAGTACCAACCCTGTCTAAGTGGATCTAAGCCATCCACTTGTCACAGACAATAATTTGGACAGGGGATTTGGGGTGATTAAACCATGAACAAAACATTTTTTATTCTTTGACCATAACAACTACTTATTTCGTTGATTAGCCAATACCCATTTTTAAGAATCTTTGGCTCGTCTTTTTATTTTAGTGAAGGTTTGTCAAAGCAGGGAGAAGCTTAACACAAAAATTCCTGACATTTTTGAACTTGCCTTGTTTGCAATGTTTGTGCTAGATTCAAAGAAATCTACAACTACGGATTGAAGAACAAGGCAGACAACTCAAGATGATGTTTGATCAGCAACAGAAAACAAAAAATAGCCTTTTGAATAATTAAAACTTGGGCTTTTAGTCCCAATACGAGCCAGAATTCGGCGTTGAAGAAGTTGAGATTTCCACTTCAGGGACAGGAAGTCCTAACAATACCCACTCCCATCTAAGATCAGTTAGGGCTTCAAGAAATTCCGAGGTCGCGGGATTCCGCGTAATTTATTTCCAGAATTACAGCTACATCAGAACAGAAATTACAAAGTTTTATCTGTAAAGAAAAGATAAAAGTGGATATGATCTGTGCTCTTGGTACATAACAGGCTTAAAAACTTGGCTCTCGTGGCGTCCAGCTTCGAAGTTGTGTATCATATAGAAAACATAGCATGCATGTTATTACGACCGGATCTCCTGTTCATTTTACCCTGTCTTTATTCTGTCTCATGAATCTCAGTCATATTTACGCGAAGCTCATATAAATAGATGGCTGAAATTGACGAGATAGAGTAGGGACAGAATAAAATGAACAGAAGATCCTAGCTGTATGTTATTGCTTACGATGACAAATTTTGTTGTACATAATAAGGATTGCAGTTTTGATACTCACCTATTAGCTTGGCCTCGCATCAGTAAGAGGAAATTCTATCCGTTTACATGCAAGCATGTTTGTAGAGGAAATTCTAGCTCTGTGGCGCTGTTAGGCTGAACTTAAGTAGATAAATGGATTTATTAAACCACTAGTACAGAAGAGGCTATACCATACAAGATTGTTGCTTCAACTAGCAGCTTTGTGCCCCATTCCTTTTATATCATAATAGCTCTTAAGTTCATACTAAAATGTACTCCTAATATTTTGTAACATTAAACTAAGTTCATAATATTACAAAAATAAACAATTTAATCTTTATTAAGTAGAAAATTGTATCATATAATCTAAATTTAATTATTATAAGTTGCATTTTGGAAGTAAAAAATCAAAGAGGAGATGAAGGAGCATTAATTAAGAAATCATGAGAATTAGTGTCGAAAATTCTCACTAGTTACTTGTGAGAGGAAAGTGACCAAGTAAGACAAGTCACTAATTCAAATCTCATTTTCAAACTCAAACCTTAGTGAGACAAGTCGTCAAAACTTGATCCTCCATACCACACGCATCAAAACTAATCTTCAATCTCAAAGTACTAAGTTGTATATAAAGCTAAATTAGTAATTAAACGATCCATCTAAAGTTATTGTATCCCACTTTCATGATACTTTTATTTATTTGATGTTTTGTAACCACATTTCTTATTTATAGGAATTTTTCAAATTAAGAAATTTGTTTCTACAATTTCTGGCATATAAGTTTCTTTGTTATGTGGTTCATTCTTTTCATTTCTTTTTAACCTTTTAGGTATACTATACATCACTCTTATGGTTAGAAGTTATTTGGCTTCATGATCATTAGGACGTAAAAAATGATTCCTTTATTAAGTTACAATATATGGTAAACATGATCCTTTATTAAGTTACAATATATGGTAAACATGTTTATATAATATTGTATCTTGTAACATAAAGCAATAAAATCCTAAATCATTTTCTTGGAGTGGTGAATTGCAGTTGTATATGCATATTGATAAGCATATAAGTCTCGTGTCCTATATGTGTGCTCTCTAATAAGCTGTATAATAGTGTGCGTGGCATCATCCCTTCTAAGCTAATTTACTTTATCACCATTTTATAGTATGCTCCACTTTATTGCATCTCTTTTTACTTTTTTTTTAAGTTTTTTGATGATTGATAGAACAATGTTAGTTTTCTAGTTATTTATATATTATATCTTTATTGTATGCCTTTTTATAAGCATCGTTTTAGTAGTCTTTACCACATTGATTACTAGCCTATCTCTAGCTAGCAATATCTAACAGTTAAATGTTCCACACATATTGTTATTCATAACTAGGATTCGTGCTTTCTTCACCATTTCTGTATATATGAGTGAGTAATTGTCCTTGATGTTCTATCTTTAGGAAAAGGTCATCCATACTTATAATAGGCCTAAGATGTTACCACCATTGCTTCATTGAATAGGAACATATATAGAACCTATTAAACTACATAATATTTACACCTTGGTTTTTTGATACCTAAATTTTTGCAAGTCCAACTGTATTTCCTGGTTTCAACTTATCAATGTAGCCATACAACTTTGCATACTCATTTATGTAATCCCTTGCTATTTGTTTGTACACCTTCTCATCAACCCTACACATTTAGTAATTCATTAAAATATTGGGCTTCTTACTATATTCTTTAACCATTTTAGCTATCTTAATACCAGGCTTATCCAATTTTTAATGTTTGAAATTTGAAATTAGATGAAACTAATCTTGGTTTACTGGTGGTGAATTAATAATGATTTAGGTTATAATCCCTCACCTTGAAACACTTATCATTATTATCATAAATACTAAATAAATACCATTTGCAGCCCTCAATACATCTATATATGACCCTTAGATTAATAATTCTTGAATATGATATTGAATCCATATAACATTGAATAATCAGTTATAGATTCTTTAAATTGCTTTGCAATCTTAAACATCATTCCTAATCTTCATTCTATTATCTTTTCACTTTGTTCATGCCATACTATTTCATATAGCCTCCTCAAAATTACATCAAACTCCTCCTTACATGGGTTTTAGTCACTGTTTAGAAAGCTTTAACAATTATATGAATCAATTTGAACCTCTTCATAACCTTGAGGTAAGTCAACATATAATTCATTTGCCCCAAATTCACTTCCTTCATATGTCACCTTCTCATGATACCAAAAGTCTACTTAATTTTGAAGGATAGATTTGTTTCCCTCTAGAATACAATGATGATGTGAGATGTTAAGGTTATTTGGCAAGGTTTAAGCAACATTTTCAATCATTAGGATAAGGATAACATAAATTTACAACTTTTATCTAAAAGATTTTCCAACGTCTAAGATCATATTCCTTCTCATCCTTATTAGTGAGCCTAGTTTGATCAAAGTAAGGTTGTTATATAGCGTGCAAGCCTACAGGTTTCTTCTTTTGTTCTATTTTTAAGTTTCCTATATTGACTAGTCCTCTCAAATCCCTATTATTTGTACTTATATATATGAATTGGATGATCACTTTCACTAGGTATGCTAAGGATAAAAGCCTAACAAAGTTCTTCACTAAGGGAAAAAAAGAAAAAAGTTACTCAAAATAATGAAGTCACTTTGATCAAGATAACCATTTATACTCTTACTCTTACCATCCCTATCACCATACCATCCACTACTTAAGTTATACCTATCACTCTTTGGGTATAGCATGTGGTCACTCTTTGTGATGTTCCTAAGTTTACAAAGGAAGATTAAATATTCTTCCTATAGTGGAATATGAAGAAGACCAATAATATGTTTAAGAAGTAGGTGTTAGTTCAAAGATGGTTCATACATTCATCCATCTGACCAACTATTAAGCCTAAAAGAGAACAAACTAAACTTCCTTTAGAGATATTATGATATAAGTCTACATAGGATGATTTTTTTTATTAATATAAAGAGATTTATATATAGTTTTTTTCATTTAACTAACATTTGACATACTATATGATCGACTACTATGGTAAGGTATATGAGGAGTAACACAAGGTTATCTAAGAGATGGAAGAAGTTAAGGTTGCCTTCTTTTAGCTTCTATAATGACTATATTTTTCAAGAAAGAGCAAGAGATGGTAGAGAAAATGCTCATAAAATGATTGACGTTACTGAAGATCAAGGTGAAAGACCTGAAAAAGGAGAATTTAAGCTTGAGGAAGACATTGGAAGATCAAAAGCTCAAATTCAAGGGTGATCAGTTTAAGTCCAATATCATGAGATAATATCATAAATCTAAGTTCTGTAGGAGTAAGAATTGTGATAATCTAATTAGTGCCACCTTTGCAAGCTTTGATTCCTACAAGAAATCAATTATGACGTTCCCAAACTTATCTTTTCAAGATTTTAACATTATTTAAACTTTTATGGAACCTAAACCTACAAAGGTTAAGAAGATGAAGATTTATCAATAATAATGAGTTTGAATTGACTAATCATCTACTTGAAAACATGTCAAGCATGTAGTTTCTTAATGTTTCTTCCCTGAACACAACACCCCCCCCCCCTCCCCCACCCCACCCTCTTATTATATAGGGGTGTAGGTATATAGATAATTTAATCCTGAAACTTTGGATATTTTTTCTTTGTAGATCTTATATATAAACATAATAGGATAATAAAGAGAAAAACAAATGGGATTGGTTATTTTATCGTATAAGAAAATAAAATGAAACTAAGGGTCGTTTAGTTCTACCTCTATTTTTATGTTATAGTTTTTACTTTTTTTTTTTATTTTTTATTTTTTTTTAAAAAATTTGTTAAAAATTTTTTTATTTAATTAACTCACCCCCCCCCCCCCCCAAACTTTTCTGTTATAGTTTTTACTTTTTGTTTTTAGTTTTTATTTTTTATTAAAAAATAAAAACATGTTTAGTTGAGATTTGTAACATAAAAACTGAAAACAAAAACTTCTTTGAACTAAAAGGTCCTCTTTTCTTCATTTAAGTGTTCAATTGCACACTTGATTAATATTATAATTTCGGGTTATTGAAATAATTAGATTTTTTATGTTATAGTAAATCAAAATATAATACAAGAAAAAACTTTATAGCCATTTTTTGATGATTATAAGTGCTATAAAATAAAAATTTTTAAAACTAAATAGAATAGCATTTAGTAGTATATCAATTTAGTATTATTAAAAAAAATTCAAGTATTCTTATATATTTTATAAGGAGTAGG
>JANIPN010000004.1:50395894-50406648 GCA_027478595.1 Erythroxylum anguifugum
CTTGAGAACTAAGTTTTGAAAAAGAAATGTTTATAAATGACAAATATTTTAAGAAATGTTTTTTGCTTATTTTTCGAGTATAAATATGTTATCCACGAAGCGAAAGCTCACTCCCCTTTCATCCCCATCTCCAGGTATCAGGTAGGAGGATGAAAGAAAGTCAAGACGTTCGTCCATTACGTTTGTTTATTCTATGTTTTTTTGAAGTTAGATTTTTGTAAAGATACGATTTTTGGCCTATATTGTGTATTGTGTATTTTGGGATGAATGTTATTGGATTTGTAAATGGCTTGGGAAGCCATTAATGTTCTTAAATTATAAATTCATGATGTATATAAATGCTGAAATTGAGTCTTGGAGATTGAGTTTGTATATGTTTATGAATATGAATGGAATGGTATATGATTTGTGACTTGAATTGTGGATTTGAGTATGGAATTTTGGATTGAGAAATTTGAAGTGTTAGGTATAGATGTGTGTTCTGCTGGTGTTTTGGTTTCCGGACGGGAGGTCTGATACTTATGAGTTGTGTTTGGGAATTATAGAAGTGTGTAAATTCTTTTGCAGATTTTTTGGGTTGTTCAAAATACAGCCGTTATGCTGCCCGATTTTAGATAAAGTCGGATTATGACAAAGTAAGAATTTAAATAGGTTTTGTTATAAATGAGATAAGAATTTGGCTTATGGATGAAATTATGGGATATGTATGATTTGATTAAGAAGAAATTTATGAATTGAGTTTGATTAAGGATGATTTCCAAAAGGGAAATTGGAATGGTTTTGTATAAAGAGGGAAAAAAATTATATCGGGATTTTTGGCTTAGTCTTAGGGTTTCCAACGCGACTCATTAGTTTCGTTTGCTAAGATTTGCGCTTTCGGATGTCGGAATCCATTTGGTTACGTTTGATCGGATTCGCTTTGTTTCATTAGATTTGAATTTCGTTCTTTCGTTCCCGTTATTCGATATCTTCGTTTTGTTCTCCGCTTCATTTCGAGTTCCGCCTTTCAATCCTTTTCCGTTTCCGTTTTTCATTCCGCTTTTTTGGTTGGGGTATGGTCTCGAGATCGGGTTCCAACAAGACACATAGAGGGGTAGCTTCCCGATGTCAGTTCGAAGGCAATATCGACGTTGACAACTCGATTAAGCATTCTTTCCTTCTATTTGTTATTTCTTTCTCTCTTTAGAAATTGTTTATGTTATCCGAAATGTATGGATTTAGGTATTGTGAAAAGAAGATTTTAATGCGTTCATTAGATCGTTTATTTACAAACCCATTGCTAGAATTTTGATATAATCTGTAATTGTTATATTTGAACTTCATGTGTAGCGACTAATGATTTGTAATCATTAGGGATAACATAAACTAGGTTAAATGATGCATCGTATGCAGTTATTTCTTGATTAATTGGTTTTCCTAATTGGTAATGCAGTTACCCAATTTAATCTAGAGATTGTATCCCAGGTTATTCGATGGCTAGGTTTAATTAACAATCTTATCTTGATTAGGCACAAACTAAGGAAAAACTTGGGTTAATTATTAACCCACGATTAATAGTTTCTAGGAGAGGTTTGAAAAAAACAAATTATCAAAATATGTTTAATTAGGGTGTAGGTGGAGAAAGATCTAAATAACTAGATTCCTAATGAATTCACCACTTTCACCACTTTGCATGTTTTCTTTAATTTGTTTTTCTTAGTTTAGTTTCATTTTATTTTCTCATTTCAAACCAACCAACCCCCTAAACCTAAATACCAATTATTTTCATTTCAACAACTTTACACAAATTCTTTGTGAGATTGACCTAGACTCACCAATACTATAGTAGTAGTCTAGTTTATTTTCACTAGCGTTACGATGTGCTGTTAATCAAGCAACAGTAGAGGTTAGTATAATTAACTATACCAGGGTGTGTATAGTTAATGATCTTATGAAACATTTGCCTAAAGAAATTCCCATTCTCAGACTTGATGAAAAATTGTCAATTAATATAGATATTGTCAAAGTAACATATGCTTGGAAGCCCACCAGAAAAAACAACAAAGTATGGAAACCTTTTAGTAGGACCTTCAAATCTGCATACTCACAAGACTTGCTATGTGAAAAAAATTATTCGAAGCCATTAGATAAAAATCATGAAGACGAAGTAGCTATAGAAGTAACAAAATTTCATACCCCAAACTCAAGTGATGCTACAATTTTGCAAACAACTGAAAAAATATTTACCTTTCTAGCCATAAAAGCATGGGCTATCTCGAACTAGACACAACTTGGTTTCAAAGAACTTCTTATAAATGATCAAGATGCCTTTTTCTTCAAGTTTTATAATAATGTCTCGACAAGGAAAGTATTGGAGCTTGGACTCCAACATATCCAAAATAGACCTATCCTACTTCAAAACTAGTCCTTGACATTAATATTGAAGAAATCAAACTCTGTAATGTCCCATCTGGATGTGTATTCACAGGATGCCCCTGCAGTACAAGATATTGAAGGACTTAGCCATATAGCCAATTATGTTGGGAAGCTAATAGACCTAGATCAAGCAACATTAGAGGTTATTATAATTAACTATACTATGGTGTGCGTAGATCAAGAAACATTAGAGGTTATTATAATTAACTATACTATGGTGTGAGTAGTTAGTGATGTTATGAAACACCTGCTTGAAGAAATTCCCGTTCTCAAGCTTGATGAAAAATTTTCAATTAATAGAAGATATTGTTAAAGTAACATATGCTCAGAAGCTCATCAAAATGAACAACAAAGTATGGAAACCTTTAGGGAGAACCTTCAAATCTGCATACTCACAAGAGTTGCTATGGGAATACAATTATTTGAATCCACGGGATAAAAATCATGAAGATAAAGTAGCTAAAGATGTAACGCCGGACTTTATGAGCCCTTTTGTATTGGTCTGTACTTGGAAATATTACTGTATATTGATATATACATGGTTGTGTATGAGTTCAAAGATGGATATTTAAATCCTTTTGGGTATATGTGTCAATGATTTATAATCTTCTATGCACTTATATGAACTTAGAGTTCATCGGTATGCGAAATCTTGGAGATTTCAGACATATAAGCTTCTAAGTGAGTAAAACCGAGTCTATTGGATGGATATCACTATGGTGGTTGAGTTAAATGTGTTCTAAAGCCTTAGAGGTGATTGGACATGATTTATAGACTTATTAGACACTTAGAAAGTTAAATTGGAAAGATTAATGTACATAAGGGCTTATTTGCCAATTGTTAAAAGTCAAAGGACTTAAACGTAATTTTTCAATTCTTGGCGGACCAATATGTAATTTTATAATGTTAAGGGGCTTAATTATTATTCCAAAAAATTCGAGACTTAAAACATGTTGTTTTAATTAAAAGAAAGGAGAAGAAAGGAGAAGAGAGGAGGAGAAGACCAATTTTCAGCTATTCACTAAACCCTACCCTTTGTTTTGATTCTCCAATTCAAATCAAGGTGTTCTAAGCTAATTTGGGGTCAAGGAACTCAAATATGTCATTAGATTTGAGAAATTCTCAAAGGATTTGAAGATATCATCAAAGGAAGGTTTAGGTCAATTTTGTCTCATCTCTCTCTACATTAGGATTTTGAGTTTCGTGTTAAGATATGTTGTTC
This sequence comes from Erythroxylum anguifugum, assembly GCA_027478595.1. Lineage (NCBI taxonomy): Eukaryota > Viridiplantae > Streptophyta > Magnoliopsida > Malpighiales > Erythroxylaceae > Erythroxylum > Erythroxylum anguifugum. The sequence goes on from JANIPN010000004.1 coordinate 50,399,532, forward strand.
TCCATGCTTGAATATGCATGAAACATGGTTTAGACGACTGAAATGTGTCATGGAGAGTGTTCTTTAAGCCAAAACCGAAATGTCCCCTTTTGGTGAAAGTTTGTGAATTTTTGAATATCTTTTGAAATTGATGGTCTAAATAAATTCTATGGTGTTAATTGTACATGTATAATGTGAATTGATGATGAAAAATGAAGAAGAAGTATGTTGGATAGGCTTGGTCGAAATGATGGAAGAAGGAATGGATGAATGTGATGAGTTGGATAATTATGATGAATATGGCTTAAATAAAGGGAATTGGATTGCATATAGGGGTGAAACATGTTGTTGATTGGAACTATTTGTTATATAACAAGATAGGAGCATAAATTACCATTATAAAGCCTTGAAAATATGACTTGAAAGTCATGCACATTAGGTGTTTGATGAAATGTCTAAGTGAACCTGGCTTAGGATTTAAGGGTTCGTAATGATATGCATTGAAAGCGGCTTTCATGTTTACCTAGAGTAAACTTGAATTGGTGCTTAGATTGATGAATAATGGCCTAATGTGCTTGGATAAAAATGTGCATAATTATGTTTTGAAATGGGTAAGAATTAGATTAAAGGCATTAAATGCCTTAGAAAATGTAAAAGAAAAGGTAATGTGAATAGTAAGGAAGTAACCATGTAAGAAGCTTAATGGTCGAATCCTATAGCTTATGTGATGGTGTATAAATATGAAGTTCATGTTTAAGTAGTAAGTACATTGTATGTTTTTTTAATGTATAAAGGCTCGAGAGCTATGAATCGAGGAGCTCGTACCGAGGATTGTTAAAGCTAAGCGAGTGTACACCTTCTTTTGAGGTGAGTTGGGGAAACCATATATCTCAAATGAGATTAGAACATCCTAAGACATGCATGATTACTTGTATATGAATTTTGAACCTAGGTAATGCATAATAGAATTGAATCTCAAATGGGTGCTAATATGCTTATGTATTTAAGAAATGACTTTGTTTTGAAATTGGTGTTTTTATTACGTATTTTGAGAAATGATATTGTTTTCAACAAACGTGCATTTGAAGTGCAAAGGACAATGTTTTATTTCTAAAACTACATTTTTGAGCAACTTTGCACTTGGAGTGCAAAAGATGACTTTTATTGCATGAAATAATGTTTTGGAATTTACATATGCATAATCGAGTCATGTATACTGCATGTTCTTGTTCTCTTTTGGCTTAGAGCCATAGAATGGTTTCATTTTATCGGTTGGACCAATAAATAAAAGCATGGTTCCTTACTTGATTTTTGTATTTAATTTTTATATATGATTTTTGTGATTGGTGAGGAAACGATTGGCCAATCGTATGCTGGGCACAACAGAATAAGCGACTCCCGTACCCTTGACGATGGTACATGAAAGTCGAGTCCTAGTATCGGCACCTTTCTACAAGACTTGCGGGTGATTCCACACCTAAGGTTTGGGAACTGATGAGGTCATCACTTTCAGTCATGACGCCCTTGTTGACTATAGTCTGAACTCACCACAGATGAAAGTCGAGCCAACACCAAAAATCGGTGGGTGTGCACATTAGTTTGGCCAATTAGTGGTAACACACATGATTGTTTTGGCTTATTATGATATTTGTTTTCTGACGTGATTTGATTTATAGATGTGATGTCTTTCTACTTATGTACACTGGAACTGAAACCTATGTTCACCCGATAAGTGATTAATAGGCTAGGCCTATATGGCTCCTAAACAGTATACATTGAGTCATAAGCTAGGCCTATGTGTTTCTCTGTAATGTATGTTCACCTCATAGATTATTTATACCGTCTTGGTGTGTATCGAGTTCTATTTGTGATATACGTTTTTCCTGCTCAGTGAGTACATAGTATACTCACCCCCTCTGCCTTCCAACCATGCAAGTTAATTTAGTGAGCTTGAAGCTCTGAGTGGAACGTGTCGTCTTTTGATATTTTCATGGTATTACCACACGTGGGTACTTTCTGTTGTACTTTAGTTGCATAGTGGCTCATGAACTATTTTATTTTTTTTATTAGATTAGTTATGTTAATATGCTTTATGACTATATAAATTAACTTTTAAAGGTTTTGTTGTTGTAAAAGACCTTATCTATGAACTTTGATACTGTTGTTGAGACTACTTTGAGTGGACTTTAAATTCTTAAAGTTGTGAAATTTTTAATGTGAATATAGAAGTGTGTTTAAAATTGTTTGCAGGTATTTGATTGAGTTTTGAGATTTTTAAAGTACAGTCGTTGTGCTGCTAAATTTTTTTTTAAAAAAAGGGAGAGATATTTAGTTAGCCTTGTATAGTCGGATTAAAGACATTGTGAGTGTCCTTAATTCAGTTATGCAGCGGTTGTCATGGGCCCGATGGGATATTGGGTTGTGACAATAAAAGCAACACAAATTCATACCTCAAACTCAAGTGATGCTACAATTCTGCAAACAATTGAAAATAATACTTCGTATCAACCAACAATAATAAATGCAAGATTAACACAACTTTAACTTTAGATAGAAATCCTTATGTGCTAATAAGCATTTTAAACCAAATTGAGGAAGCAAATAAAGGACCTACCTGAACTCTTTTAACAGTTCATGCTATAACAAATTAGGAAGAGGATGAAGGTTTTAAAACTATAATCAAAAGGAAGTCACGTAGAAAGAAAAGGTCTTTAGCACAAGATCACTCATTATGCTAATCTCAGCTTAGAAAGTTAGAGGTCTTAAGTCCTTTAACAAAAAATTATGCTCAAGAACTTTTTATTAGAAAATAAGCCTATTCTCTTAGGCATTCTTAATTATAGAATCAAACAAGTAAATTGTCAACTGCTGAATGTTTTGCCTAAATGCTGAAATCTTTTAGACAACTATGATGCATATCTAAATGGAAGAATCTTAATGTTATATAATGAAGTAAAAATCTCTATACCTGATTCCATGGTGATTGACCAATTAATCCACATAAAGGTATGTGTTAAGGAGTTGAACTTAATTGTTCACATCACTACTATATATACTTTTAATTACCCTCTCTGGAGAATTGCTTTATAAAACAGACTTAGAGAGATTACTGTCAGTTTCTAAGGACCTTGTCTCTTGTTTAGGGATTTTAATGATATCATAACACCAGATAAGGTTGAAGGCAACCATCTTCATAGAGTTATTGGCAATGATTTAATAGATTGTCTCAGTGATATGACAAGTTAATGATATGCCTTTTTTAGGCAACTTTTTCACTTGGAGCAATAGGCATAAGGACAACACATTCATGAGAAAGAAATTAGATAAAGGCCCATAAACCTAGATTAACTTCAAAGATTTCCACACACCAATGTAGTTTTTCCAAACCAGAACCCCTTTTAGATTCAATGATTTTTTAATCAGCCTAGAAGGATTCTCTGAAGTTATGGATAAAGGTTTAAATTGTCAGTTTGGTGGCTTAAAGCAGTTTATTTTCTCTAGGAAATTGAACAAAATAAAGGAGCAATTAAAAATCCTTTACAAGTAGAATATTGGTAATACACATCATATGGTTAAACCTACAAAACATTACTCTAAAGATAGCTCAAGAAAATCTGTGTGCAAATGCACTCTTTAATGATCTCTAAAATAAGGAACAACAAACTCTATATAACTTCTCTTAAGCAGTTAATTTTAAGCACTCACTAATGAAGCAAAGATCTAGAATTACATTGTTGAAACATGGTGAAAGATATTCTATCTTCTTGTTTAAAAACATTGCATTTAGGAAAGATGTCAATAGAATCGTCTCCATCAATCATGTCAAAAATGTGCCTATAACATAAGATCAACCTCTCAAGGCATCTTTAGGACACTTCTTTAGTATGCTTAGCTCTACCTTTGAAACTCATTCCATACCCAGATTAATATAAGAGATACTATAAGACAAGTTACAATCACATTAAGCCATTGCCCTAGGTGAGCTAGTCACCATTGTAAAGATCACTAGAGCACTCACATCTCTGCATCTTCATAAAGCTCTAGGCCCTGATGGATTAAATGCAAATTTTTCTATAAAACCTAGTCAATCACAAGTTATATGGTCACTAATATTGCTTTCGAAATTTTCACAAAAAATGAGATGTTAAAGGAAATAAATAGGACTTTCATCACGCTAATTCCAAAAGGAAACAAGCAGGAAACTTTCCATAATTACAAACCTATAGTATATTGTAACATGTTATACAAAATCATTGCCAAAGTATTACCTGAAAGTCTAAAACAAATTATACCAAATCATATTGATCAATTACATGGTGCATAAGTCCCTAGCAGAAGCATTAGAGACAACATCATAATAACTCAGGAGCTTTTCAAGCACTATATTAGAAGGAGAGTCCACAAAAATTGTGGATTAAAAGTTAACTTCCAAAAGGCCTATGATATTGTTGATTGTCTAATTGCTCCAGATTCCTTAAGTAAATTTATTTCCTACATCCATTAATGCATAACCATTGTCACCTTCAATGTCTTAATAAATGGGGAGCCTTTTGGTTTAATTATGGGCATAAGAGGTATTAGACATAGGGATCCAATTTTCCCTTACCTTTTCTCTTTAATTATAGAAGTCCTAAACAAAATCTTATCAAGATTTGTTGAAAGAAATCAAAATTTTAAATTTCATGCTAAATGTAAGAAACTAAAATTTCTAAGCTTAACTTTTATAGATGATGTGTTTCTTTTCTTCAAGGCTAATTACAATTTTGTTTCACCTTTTATTACAGCTCTTAGGATGTTTAAGAGGATTTTAGGTGTTGTCTAGTTTCTATTGCTTTTAATTGCTTTCATATCTTGATTTTGGTTACAAATTCTTGTGTTTTGATCCAAATGTGAGATAGATTGAGTGGAAATAGTGTGAATATTGCATGAATATTAATTGGACTATTTTGTGAATTTTGCATGAAGGTTGAAGGGAAAGTAAATTTTGCACGAAAAGAAAAGAAAAAAAAAGAAGAAAAATGGTGACATAATTTGTCACCATTGTGACTTAATAAGTCACCACCATAAGAAGTACCCTCAGGGTGGTGACTTAACTAGTCACCCTTGTGACCCATTTTCCTTTAATTCATCAACTTATTACATGTCATGTCTAGGAGGGACAACTCAAAATCCTAAACCTAAAAACAAACTAAAAATAGAAAGAGTAAGGGAGGTGGCGGCACACACATTCAACATATTACATTTGATATTCCATATTTTATCATTCACGCAAAGTCTCATTCAGGGGGGACATAAACATATAGAAAGAAAGAAGGCAGAGAAGAGAGAACACAATAAAGAGGTGTAAGCTTGGGACAGAGATAGAAAGTAAGAGTTGAAGCTGAACCACTATGGTAAACTTGAGCAACCATTCAGCTGGGTGACAAGTAAGCACAAACAGAAGGAGATAGCTAATGCAAGAAGCTTGAGAGTGGCAGGACATCACATTTGTTTGATGATTTTGTTTACTATTTCTCTTTTGTTTTACTAAACTCTGTTAGTTGATTGGCTCATACTTTGTTAGCTTTTGATAGTTAATTTTGGTTATTGACTTTGTTTACTACTTTAATATTTCTCTTATACTGATTAAGATGGGATTGAAGTCTTTGAATATGATGAATCTTGATACTTCTATGATGGGTCGATCTCTTTTTCTCGAGGATCAATGTAACTATTTTAGTTAAATATCCATAATTGAGGGATTGTATTGTTGTCTTATGTGTAGCTATAGTTTCTAAAATAAATCGATGTAATAGCATAATCAAACTTTGCATCATTTTGGTATTAAAAGAAGGATCGAGAGACGAAGTTTAATATGGAATGAGAAACTATAGGAACTTAGGTTAAGCAATAGCAACATATTAACTTAAGTGGTAATTATTAGTTGGGTTTAATAATTAATTTGGATGATAAACTTGTCGGCTACTAAAGTTAGATTAGTTTGCTAAAGTTAGATTAGTTTGCTATTTGAATTGATTTAAAAACCCAATTAGTAATTTTAGTAAGATAGCTATCTAATCATTTCCCCTTAATCATGCATAGGCGATTAAATTAGTGAAATTAATTCTCAAGAGTTTTCCACTTCAGTTAATCTATTTGTTTTTTATCCCAGTTATTTTTGTTTACTTTTCAGTTTAATTTGGGGATTCTCTTTAATGCTTTCACTCAACAAATGGGGATAGAGTGTTTAGGATTGCATCTATTTTTATTTTTATTTTAGGTTAATTTAAGTGAATCAATTTCACCTCCGTGGAAGACGACCTTAGGTAATCAACTAAAACTACCTCATATACTTGCGACTAGGATAGCTTAGGTATTTTTAGAACTTATTTTGGCACAACAAATTTTTGGTAACTTTTTCGGGGAGGTGTTTAGTGTTTGCACTTAATTTAATTTTGATTGTTTTGTCAGTTCACGTATACATTTTTGTTGTGTTATTTCATTAAGTTGTTTTAGCAATTTTCTTATTAATTAATTGTTGTTTTTATTTGGTTTATGCGAGGAAGAAGGCCTCTGGAAAGCAAACTTGCTCCCTTTATTGACAACGTACATCAAATAAGAGGACCTCCGAGGGACTTTGGAGACGATCTCAAGGCACCTAAACTAGAATATCAAGAGATAGGTAAAAGGCAGCCAGTAATGAAGGAGTATGCCAGACTAGTAATCGGCACTGCCATTTTATGCATTCGTCTGGGAGAGGCAACCAGAAACTATAAATTGAAGAGAATCCACTATAACATGCTGCCATCTTGCTATGGGGTTCCCAATAAAGACTCTTTAAACTTCATTCAGGAATTCTATACCACTCTTCAGACATTATCGTTGGATGGCCTAAATGAAGATCAACTTAGGATGAGTTGCTTCCCATACACATTAAAGGATCGGGCTAAGGCATGGCTGATGATCCTTCCACCTGGTTCATTGAATATATGGGAGGAGGTGTACAACAAACTCATGGGAAAGTTCTTTTCCCATCAAAAGACTTCTGAATTGCAGACAAAAATAGCAACCTTCACTCAGATTGTTGGACCCCGAACTTTTGGTGAAAATTAGAAATATGAAAAGTTTGACTTTTGAAGAGAAGATGTTTGACTTAAGA
>JANIPN010000004.1:50422016-50437964 GCA_027478595.1 Erythroxylum anguifugum
TCATGCAAATTCTAGATGATGAAATAAAAAATAGCCTTGCCTTTCAGGTTACTTCTCATAATTCCCAAATATGGAGGTTCAAGGACTTTTAGAGAGATAATAACCTTAAGAAATACAATCATTTATCTTTTCATGATTGAGGAACTCTAGAACTTCCTTGCAAATAATAGTTGAGATCATATAACCTTATCCAAACATTGAAATGATGAAGGTAATTAGGATTCATTACTTTTGTTTAAAAACCCACCATGATGTTATCTTTACTGAAGCCCCTTCGAGCTTAACATGAAACCTTTTCTTTCTTTAAACCCAAAATATGAGCCTGACTTTAATTATTTATCCTCTTCATTGTACCCACCATAAGGCAAGTTAAGCATTTGAATGTGGATGATTGGGTTTAGAGAATAATTGTTTGAATAAGTGTGGGGGAATCATAGGATATAGTTGGCTATTGTATTAGGAATGGGTATAATTGTAGTAATTATCTCTCTTCTGTATTTATCTTCTTTTGATTTCCTTGTTTTAAAAAAATAAATTAAAAAAGAGAGAGAGAAATTAAAAAATAGGAAAAAGAAAAGAAATATAAATAGAAAAGAAATAAAGGAAAAAGAAGATAACCAAAAAAATGAAAAGAAAGAGGAGAGACATAAAAGGGCAGTGTTACTCTTGTTAACTTGAAAGGAAAAAATTGAGTGTTTTATGTTTCATTGTTTATATTACTTTAAATGCTCAATTTGTTTTGAGGTTTTGAACTTTGATTTTCTTTTTTCCTACCCTTAGCACGACCCCACTACAACCAAAATAAAGACCTTTGGATTGATGTTTGTATTTGATATGAGTGGTGGAGATTGGATTAGTAAGCAAGTCTATGGTAGATGCCTTACATAAAATAAATTATGAGTGAATATATCCTACCTTTGAATGCTAAAGAGGATGGAGAGTGGAGTGAGTGTCTATCATGCTTGTTGATGAATCTTTGAATATAAGTTCTTGCTAATTTTGGCTAAATATGTGAAGAATTGCTTGTTCATGAAGTCTTATGAGTTTCAAACTCTTAAATTATGTTTATTGAAATGTTCATTGATATGTTTGACTATTATTTGGGAAAACTGTTGTTTCCATTGTTTCTTCTTGTATAGTTTAGTGTTATTTATTTTGTTTGAGGACAAACATAGTTTAAGCGTGGGGGAATTGTTGTGTCTAGTTTTTATTGCTTTTAATTGCCTTTATATCTTGATGTTAGTTACAAATCCTTGTGTTTTAATCCAAATGTGAGAAAATTTGAGTGAAAATGGTGTGAATATTGTGTGAATGTTAATTAGATTATTTTGTGAATTTTGCATGAAGGTTAAAGGGAAAGGTCACGTAGATTTTGCATGAAAAGAAAAAAGAAGAAAGGTTTGGTGTTAGTCACGGTGGTGACTTAACTTGTCACCAACGTGCAAGTGCCCTCATGGGGGTGACTTAACTTGTCACCCTCGTGACCCAATTTTTCCTTTAATTCATCAACTTATTACGTGTCATATGGAGGAGGGACGACTCAAAAACCTAGACCTAGAACATACTACAAATAGAAAGAGTAAGGAAGGCTGATTCGATGATACATATCTTTCACACCACACAAACTCATTCGGAAATAGATAACAGATAAAGAGGAGAAAGGGAGAAAAGAAGAGAGAACAGAGAGAGTTAGGTGAACATGAAGAACAGTAGAGAGGTGGAGGTGAACATCTGATAATATGGGTTAGAACAAAGCAGAAGCAGAAGGCGAGAGCCAATGCAGGAAGCTTAAGAATGGTTGGAGATCACTGCAACTCCCTTATTTGAACACTCGTTTTCTCATTTTGTTAATATTTCTCTGTTGCTTTACTAGACTTACTCCTCTGTTAGTTGATAGACTCGTACTCTGTTAGTTATTGATAGTTCATTTCGGTTATTCATTTAGTTTATTGCTTTAATACTTCTCTTATACTGATCAAGATGGGATTGAAGGATTTGAATATAATGAATCTTGTTATTTCCATCATGAGTTTTCCGTCATGGGTTGATCTCTTTTTCTTGAGGATTAATGTAGTTATTTTAGTCAAAAATGCATGATTGAGGGACTGCGATGTTGTCTTATGTTTGCTATAGTTTTTGAATTGAATGGATGTAATAGCATAATCAAACTTTGCATCGTTTTGGTATTAAACGAAGGATTAAGAAAAGAAGTTTAATATGAAATGAGAAACTATGGACGCTTAGGTTAAGAATTAGAAATATTAACTTAAGTGTTAATTATTAGTTGGGTTTAATAATTAATTTGAATGATAAACTTGTCGAATACGAAAGTTAGATTAGTTTGTTATTTGAATCGATATTAAAACCCAATTGATAATTTTAGTAAGACAATTATCCAATCATTTCCCCTTAGTCATGCATAAGAGATTAAATTAGTGAAACTAATTCTCAAGCGTTTTCCACTTCGGTTAATCTATTTGTTTTTTCTCTTACTTAATTATGTTTACTTTTTAGTTTAATTTGGTGATTTTCTTTAAAGTCTTCACTCAACAAATTGGGATAAAGTGTTTAGGATTGCATCTGTTTTTATTTTTGCTCAAGGTTAACTTATGTGAACCAATTTCACTTCCGTAGGAAACAACCATGGTTAATCAACTACAACTACCTCGTATATTTGTAAGGAGGATAGCCTAGGTATTGTTAGAACTTATTTTAGGCATAACCGTTATGTGTTAGTTCATATGGATGCTTATGAATATATCAAATTTTCACATAGATGCCTATGTGTAATAGTAAAAGGTGGTTCTGTTAGTCATAGCAGTAAAATACTAACAAAATCAACGCCATGGTTTAAGTTGTTAAGGTTTTAAAAGGTTAGTCATTTAATTGAAAATTTTAAAAGGTTTAACACTAAATTGAAAAAAAATCAATAAGTTTAGCACTTTAAAGTCTGTTAATTCAAATACAACTCTCAACTTGGTTGAGGATGATAATGACATATCTGATGATGATGAATCCCTAACAGAAGATGGCCCTCAATGCCCTACAATTTTGCTCATAAAAGAGGAGAAAATGAGACTAAGAAGGACATGGAAGAATGCACTCATTGTCAAGATGTTTGATGGTAGCATTAGGTACATGCTATTGGGAAACCAGGTTGAGATCCGATCCCGACCACAACGGAATAATTACGAAACTTTTTCGTGACTTTTGATTTTCCAAAAAACAAGATCTATTTAATTTTATAAAATGATTAACACAAATGATAATAAAGCGGAAATTTAATTCGTACCTTTTTCTGAAGCTTAATCTTTGTCTTGTCATATCCCTCGAACTGTTTCCGAAACTGATCCGTCTCAACCACCGTAGCTACACAAGTGTCCGACCTCTAATAGTATCTACAGAACAGGTTGAGAGAACTCTATAACTCTTACAGAGAGGGTTAAGCAAGAAGTACTAGCTCCATAGAGCTTAACTCTATTTATGATAAGCTTCGGACATTTTAGTAATTTAATTGAAATTAAATTCTAATTTTAATTAAACTTTAATTAGAATTACAAATACTTCTAATTAAACACCAATTATGCCCATATAAGATTTAATATTTCATATTGATTAATATTTCATATTGATCCTTATTTATTAAATATCTCATGTTTAATCATAAAGTTTCTCAAACTTTACAATCAAGTCCAACATGATTAAATTAACGTTGCTCTCTTCAACCCAGGTTCTCAAATATGTTGGCAATAATTATAAAATATAATTTTAATTCATAATTAAAATTAGATAAATTAAAAATCTTTTTAATTTATCTTTAATTCTCTAATTAAACAATTTATAATCATAGATCAAGATTGGCATCTAGTAACGCATCATGACTATCCAAATATTTAAGAATGTCAAAGTGTTTTTGACTAACTTTTCTGTGCATAATTTTTTTCGTATAATTCAATCATTTCATCATACAATGTTCCGATTAGATATAGAGTATGGAATTAATGTCTACTCTATTTTGAGTCTAATCATATTAGTTCTCTGCCATTAGCTATCGATTCAATTAATGACATTTGTAAACTATTTACAAAACATCATTTCATCTTGGCCAAGGATTTTTTGAATTAATACTAATCGAGAACAACAAAACATTCTCCCTAATTACTTTAGGGTGATGAATTCTATCTTGATCATTCAGCTATCTCCATATAGTTCATGCTACGTCCAATGACGACCAATTAAATGACATATGATTAAATAGATAATAAGTAGTATCAAAGCATAGCAATCCCCATACAAGATAACTTTGATGACCTCAAGTCAAATAATCACTCGTCACAATGAGAATTCGATAGATATACAAGAAATGTTCCAAATGGATTTCTCATATCGAGTCTGTTCAGTGAACTTGTTCTTTAGCAAGCACCCACATGTTTGTTTAAGTATCTCTATACTTTAGCCTATGAGATCGACTACTTCCTTCATAAGGAAAAACAAAACATGTGCTAGCCTTTTTATGTTCTATTAATGTCCAATCTTAATAGAACAATGACTAAGAACATTTTGGAATAATACATAAATGCAATATGAATCTCATAATTATAATATCATTATAATTTCAAGTGCAATGTATAATTATCTTATAGACTTTATCATATACATCTAAACATATACAAGATAAAGTATGCCTTTAAATGATTTTTCACTAAACTATGACCAAAGCGATTGGCTATAAGACATAAATCAACACATGCAACTCATGAAGCGACTTAAACAAAAATGGGCACTTAGGGATGAATTATCCTTAATAGGTGTGGGATATAATTACTATGTGGCAAGGTCTGCAAATGTGGAAGACTACAACCCTTTTTTCACCTAAGTCCACTAGGTTATTAACAACCACTATGTCGCCATTAAAAAATGGATACCAAATTTTGAATCGAATGACAAACCTATAAGATTCCTCACTGCTTGGGTAAGGATCTCTGACCTATCAGGAGAATACTTTGATGATAAATTTCTCAAGAAAGTTAGTGAAAATTTTTGGGAAAATTATTTGCATTGATAAGCATACAGTGGAAGCAGGAGGTGGAAAGTTCATTAGAATAAGTGTGAAGGTGGATTTTAAGAAGCCACTCCTATCAATGTTTTGAATGAGAGGGAAAGTATGGAAAGTGCAATATGAAGGCCTTAGACTCATTTCTACAAATGTGGTCGATCAAGGCATAAGGAAGATGAGTGTGAACAATAATATAAACAAGTTAAAGAGGAGGCCAATTGTGAGAAATAAAAGACTACTCATGAAAGCGACAATGTTGATAATGCAAACTATTCACATAATAATAAAGGGTCAAAACTTTATGTGTCATGGATGATGATTAAAAAATCACAAAGGAGTAGAAATTAGAAGGTTTAAGGGCAAGATCAAGGCAACAATGGTGGAACTCAATCCAAATCACGAACGGGTCTCCCCAATGTGTCAAGATGAAACCCGAGGCACGAAAAACCAAGCTCAAGATTTAAAATTTTGAATGATAATTTTAAGGATGGGAAATCACACTGATAATTTCCACATAGATAATGCGTTTGTAAACCTTCTTGAGGAAAATAATTCAAGTGAGATTTTGAGGATGGATGTGGATACAAGAAACTGGACCACTAGACAATGGAGTTCTCTCACTGAAATTAGTTCTCTACCTTCTCACTAAATTTTACCATCCTACCCTTACTTCATCCTTTTCTAAAAATTTTCCCACCTGCTACCATCAATTTGAAACATCGCTTCCCCAGCTTAGGCACTGAATGCTCTTCCTTTAGAGGGTCTTTTAGGCTTAAGGATGGACAATGAGGGCAACATAACTCCTAATTTGTCCTTGGAGGCTTTCCCAGCTTTTCCATCTTCGCCTAATATGATGAAGACAGGGGGTAGCATGCGGGAGGCTTCGGCGAAACCCACTATTGAAGCGTGGAAATCTAAACCTCGAATCCAATGCAATAGAGATGAGCTACAACACTTCCCTAATTCCATAAAGGATGGCATCCTGACTCCTCCCGTAGAACTCCTCAAAGCAGGAGTAAATGTATAGGCGTCTACATTGGTGGGAGTTTTCTGGATGCTAAACTTTGTGTTAAGGTGAGAAGAGGTGCCACTCTTCCTAATCAGTTACCTATCATGAAGTTAGGAGCAGATGGTGAACTTACAAAGCATGTTATATTTATTTCCTATCCTTGGAAGCCTAGCACGAACAAGAAAAACTAAAAGTCTACTGAAAAATTGTTCGGATCTGGGAATCACGATGAGCTCATGGGTGTCAATGAACCAGAGACCTCAAAAGGACAAGTAGCAGTTGAGGTAATAAGATCATTCCTGAGCAATCCTTAAAGCATAAAGTTTCTGAGGAGAGGATCATTCCTGAGCAAGGAGATGAATTGTCAGCAAATAAGTTGGAGATCCTTCCTAAAGCTAACTTGGAGATGCAATGTGAGGCAGTTGAAGATATTTCTGCTAATGTTGTCTTGGCATTAGATTTGGTGAATAGGCCTCTTGATAACATGAATGTAGAGGGAAATGTAACTGTTAAGTAGTTAGAAATAGACGAGCAGTTAGAATATGTTGAGTAGTTAGTATTAGTTGAGGAGTTAGAATCTATTGAGCAAGTAACAACATCAAAAGAGCAGTTAGAATCTGAGAACTCTGATGTTACAAACAAGGAGTATCTAGCAGTGAGTGAAACGGATAGCCAGAAAGTAAATTTTGTTGATCCTTTGACAAATAAGTCTTTAGCAAAATGTAATCAGTAGGAAGGAAAGGGTTAACAAGGCGGGCAGTAGTCCAATATGTGCAGGCAGTTGAAGATTTAACATAGTGACAATGTGCTAAGCCAATTACTTATGCAATTTTAGCATAACATTCTCATTACACCACAACAGTTAGGAGAAAATAGGAGATGACAAATTGATGAAGAACGTTCAAATATGTGAACAAGTGGAACATTCTAAAGATGAGTTAAGATTAGACAGCATACAAATCATTCCTATAATTGCTCCCAATGCTCAAATTAACCTAATTATGGAAGAGGGGGAAATAACCAATAAACAAATGGTCTACATAGGTACTGAAATTTAGACTGAGGCTAAACCTTTGGAGAAATTAGCAACACAAATAGTTGGTTCGAAGAAGAGGTCCCAAAGGAGAAGGGGCACAAATAAACTCAAAGGGGAACCTCCTTAAATGATTTTAGTATGGAATGTTAACGGGTTAAATGACCTCTTAAAAAAGTAATGGTTATGGAAAAAAAGAAAAAGCCTCTTATAGTAGGGCATTTATAAACTAAAATAAATCTTGTTCATATGGCCTTTACATCGAAAGTTTTGGGAGTGGATTGGCAAGCTATCTCTAATTATGCATCGCATGATAATGGAATGATCCTTTGCTTCTTTGACTTCAATGAAATAATCCATGTAGCTGCAGAAATGGAACAACATATTCATATGAATTGTAAGTTGACTGGGGCCTCCACAGAATTTGCTATTTTCTTAATATATGCTTCCAATTTTCAATTTCAAAGTGATACTCTATAAAAAAACCTTGTATTCCATGGCAGTTACAATCAATATTCCTTGGCTTTTAATTGGTGACTACAATTGCATTCTTCCTGATAATGAAGTAGGAGGTTGAAGGTTTCACATAGTAACAGGATGGGAGTTAGTAAAGTTGTTCGCAGCATACTCGCGCAGGATATATAGGGTGTGGCTAGACTTTTTTTTTAATTAGTATGAATTATCTTTTTCTTTTTAGTTTATTAGTAAAAAAATCTAACTATTAATTTTTATAAAATCCCCCTTAATATTAATTGATCGAAATAATATATCATAAGATAAAAAGTGTCATATTTATCAACAAGACATATTGTTGTAAAATCTTTATATAAAGTTGTGGTTTCTTGTGTTTATCACATATAGGATATGTGTAATTTTTATTATTGTTGTTTGCTAAATGAATCATTACACAATACTTGTTGATAATATAATTTTGTCATTCTTGCTTATTATGCATTAGTCACAATATTATCATTGTTGGTATTGCTTATTATGTATTTCTAATGGAATTCTTATTGTTCTAATTTTAATTCTCTTTTGATTGATTTATATGAATATGGTAAACAATTGAAAGAAAAAATTAAAATGTTTTGTAAGAGTGAACTAAAAATTGAAAGATAATTTTTAATTTTACTTTGAAAAGGTGAATTTAAATAGTTTTAATTATAAGTAAATATATAAAGCAGATGTGGACTTATGAATGTCAATTTTGACCCGTCCGGCCCAAGTTAACCGAGTCACTGGCTAAAAGTGCTCAGGTTGATTGAGGTAAACAACGGGTAGGTCAGTTCATGGTCGGTGGCCCGCCCTAGCCCGACCCGTTGACATCCCTATGTAGACTTGAAATATGAAAATATTAAACTCAAATTTAGTAATTATTTGAGAAGATAAGAGTTGTATCAAATTCAATAAAGATATATGAATAATGATTAGCTTTTGTTTAATTATAATTTTTAAGACGTCAGAGAGATTATAATAGTGTATTGTTAAACAAATATTTCTAATACTAAAAGGAGTCCTGAATTCACAATTAACTTTTGAGAAAATTCACAAATTAGCTAACGATGAGAACTATAGAATAGCACAAATTATAACCCATGAATAACAGTGCTTTTGCTGTCAAAAAATCAGTGCTTTCTTTCTGTTGAACTTATAGGAAATAGGAGACTATAAATACCAATGCACCTGTCATTCTTCTTTGTCTACTAGGAGTTGATTTGTTACTCGTCTATTTACACGGTATACGGACACGAAATAATCAGATTGCTTAGTTCAAAAGACAAACCCTCTTCTCGATTAGCCGGCGAACTTGGTTGTCGATGGAGGACATGAAGAAGAGGAAGATGGATGACTTGAATAACGGCGGTGATTTTTCATCTACAACAGTTGAAAACCTTCGCTCTCTTCTTGACCCTCTCAGCAAATCCCTGCTTATCGATCTTCTCTCTAGGCTGTGCGTCTATCTTTATCTTTATCTTTAATTCTTTTCTTTATCATAATTATTTCCTTTCGTTTCTTACCCCTTTGGCCTTTTCTTTTTCTAGTTTTAGCAATTCGCGTAAGATTCGTTGTTTGATATTTTTGTTTTGTGGCGTTGATAGTATTTAGACCTTGAATTCAAATTATAAGAACTGGAATTGATTAACAATATAAATCCAACTGCAAGATTTGATTTTGCAGTGATGACGAGTATAATTGCGATTTAGTATTATACCCGTTAAAAGGCTGCTAGGAGAGAAACAAAGCACCACTTTGTTGCTCTGATTTAAACTTAAGCTTCGACTCTGTCTTTTTGTACCCTCTTTCATTTCAGTGAAAGTTAGTGTTTTCAAGTTATATTTTTTTATATTAGTACGAACACTTCCCTTGTGACTGAAAATTATAATGCTGTCTTAGCTTTGGATCATTGCTTTTCTTTTAGGCTCTCTCTTTCTTTCGATTTTTCCCCCTCTTCTCTGAATGTCTTGGAAGAGGGATGGGCGAGGTATGGAGTGCTTCTTTTCTGTGTATCTAATTTCAACAATGAAATGTTAACCATTTCCGTATAGAATGTTTTCCTTGTCCCTAGTGAATGATGGCATGTAAAACTGCTGCTTCAACTGTATGTCTGTGTGATTGACGCTGTGCGTGTGTGTTTGTTTGCATGTTGAGGTATAAAGAGGGTCCCAATATCCTTCAATTGCTGAAGAAATTAAAACTCTGGCCAGAGCAGATCCAGTCCATCGAAAGCTTTTTGTTCGTGGCTTGGCCTGGAATACTACCTCAGAAACATTGTGTGCTGTGAGTGCATTGCTGATTGTTGTGTGTGCTTTTGTGTGCCACGGGAATGATTATCTATATCACACAAAATTTGAACAAAATTTTTTGTGAAAAAACCCTCTTACTTTTTGCTTTAATTTGTTACCATGTCTTCTAAGAGCTTAAACAGTTTGATCAATTATATTTTTTTCCTTCAGGCATTTCAAATACATGGTGAAATAGAAGAAGGTGCTGTTATTTATGATAAAGCATCCGGAAAATCACGTGGCTATGGTTTCATTACTTACAAACATATGGAATCAGCACATAAAGCACTTGTGGCTCCAAGCAAGATGATTGATGTAAGCATTTTATTTGTTAAATTAACATACATGATTATTTTATTTGGATTTTATTGAATTTTTTCACCAACATAATGTTATGCATTAGGTGATATTACTTATATCTGCTTGTGCATGTTGCAGCATGCTTTGTGTGTCGTAGGATACTTGGAGTAATAGATAAGCGTTAAGAAAGAGACTTGTTGGAGGATGAATGCTGTATGATTTGATGGACAGCTTTATGATAACGATCGATGACCAAGGTGTCCTAAAAATAAACGGATGCATTTCAAATTGATCCGGCTCCATATAAGTTACACTGTCAACCCTAATATGAGATACAGTTCTTGTCACCAGGAAAATGACTATTTATAGACATACTACAAGGCCTTATCTAAGATAAATGAGATGATCCTTTAATCTCTCTCTCTCTCTCTCTCTCATGCACACACAATTAAACATTGGCATGCGGTATCTACATGGTAGCATTCTTGGTTAATTAATTAGGACAATTGTTTTTCCCTGGATACTGTCTGGTCACCATTAATCATCTACAAGGTTTTTGGTTTGGATTTTCTGGTCACTAATTAATAACTTTATTGCATAATTGTATGGAAGAATGACGGCCTTCACTTTTATTTGTGATTCCCGTTCATATAATGTTTGCAATGGTAGCCAGGCACTTGTTGGTTGCTAGCCTAATTGTATAACTTCTAGACAATTGTGAATAGCCTCCTATCTATAATCTTATTATTGATCGTCCTTATAAATGATATTATTCCAGGGGCGGATGGCTGTTTGTAATTTAGCTTGTGAAGGGTTGACGGGGGCAAATGCTACATCTGATCTATCCCACAGGAAACTCTACATAGGGGGTTTGGCACCAGAAATTACAAGTGAGTTGCTGCTTAACTACTTCTCTAGGCATGGTGAGATCGAAGAAGGTTCAGTTGCTTATGACAAAGATACTAATGAATCACGGTATTGTACTTTTTGTCTTGTTACATCTGTGCCTGTATGAGTACATTGAGGATGAAATTTCATTTGTAGGATGTTATCTGGTTCTTAGTTACGCCACTATTTGTCAATTAAGTCATTTTATTTCCCCCTTCAATTGTGCAGTGGGTTTGGATTTGTTACATACAGAACGGCAGAGGCCGCAAAGAAGGCTATTGATGATCCACAAAAAATGCTTGGGGTAAGTTGATATCTGATCACAAAATGTTCTTTGGGAGGGCATTACCTTACCACATATCTGTAGTGATTGTTGTTAGTGGGTAGCCAAATCTTCTGAATGACTAGCCAACTATATTTTGATGTAAGTATTGAAACCTAATAGCTCATTCACCATTGCCCAGAGACATCGAACCAGTATATTTAGATGTTTCATGAGTCAGTTAGATTGTGTACATTGCAGCTAGTGAGGCACTGTAAGTTGACTTAACTTATGACCCAGGACCTTACTGCTATACTTTGAAAAGTAAATAGCGGTTTTTGGAGAAGTAACAAAATGTTCAAGAGCAATCAACCTTTTTCAGGGAATATATTTAATCAATGGTAATATTGTCCTCTATATGGTTGTGCATAGTGCAGCGTATAATCATGAAAATAAAGGTTGGTACTCAACAATGACTTGAGGATTTGATAAAAAAACTTCAGAATACAACATAAACTCAAATTAAGATAAAAATTTGTAGTGTTATTAATGTTGTCTTCCAAAAGAAATAGAAATATCTTAATTGAAACATAGAATATCTTAATTGAATGAAGAAAATATTGAAAGGCAAGACTTAGTAAAATAAGAAAAGTATGTATTCGTGGCTGAATAAGGAAAATACTAGAAGTCTTTTGATTTGGTTTACACATCCCAATTATTCCCCTCCATTTAAGAAAAATTTGACCTTGAGTTGTTGTCTTTGACATTTGGATAATCAAAATGGATTAATATATGCCACATTTAATATTTCGGAAATATCATATTTCTTAGGTCTACAATATAAAGCATTATCGTTGATCTCCAAAAATCTGATGTGGTCCGTACTTTTGGTTTGCAGCTTGTTATAAGTCTACTAGAATTCTTTCTTTTTTTCTGAAACACCATAATGTGATTCTTTATTACCAAATATTTGTATCCTTTGATGTTGGTATATTGCTTTTTTATTCTTGAATTTAGCTCCCTTTCATTTATGTTTGTCCTTTATTTGAGCATCTTGTAGCAACAAGTTAATTACGTCTGGATACTCTTATTGTTTTTTATCTTCGTTGGATGTCAGCACCTATTTCATAACCAAAGCATGCACTTTCTTCGACTTCTCTCCACTTTAGAAGTTTTGGTTTAAAGCCTTCTTTTAATAGCAATAAGGTAAACTTCATGCCATCTATATCCAACTTGGAAGACATTTCTAATCTATAATCTTTGGCTGCTACATCAAACTGTCCAGGTCTGTTAAGTGACAAGTGACAAGCATCTATATCCACTACATTAAAATATACCTCATCTTTGGACTTGCCCATAGACAAGGTACATTGTATTTGTATCATTCTATTACTGGAATCTTCTCTACTTTCTTAATTTAACTAATGAAATATGGATTATAATGTCTTTCATTCTTTAAACATAGACTCTTTCCAACATCATCCCCAATAATATTCTCCCAATTACCGCTTTCAATAATCACATCAAACAAACAATCAATGATAGTGCACCTAGTTTGGAACAATTGATGTCTTTGACTGTTATTCTCTTGTTTTGGAGATAACATCATCCGCCTCATCATGTAACTCTGTGCATTATCACTATCATCCTCATACTTGTCATCGCCATCAAAACCACAACAAATCACATGATTGTCCTTCTCTTATTGTACCACACGAAATGCTTTTTGTAGACGACAATCACTAGATCTCTGGCCAAATTGGTTGCACTTGAAAAACTTCTTGGAAACTGATTTGGTACGAGGATTCATAGTTTTTCCCCTTCCTTCTCTATCACCTTCTGATTTGTAATTGCTTCGGTTATTGCATACCATATATAGAACGGCACGTTCTTAATAATTACCCCCATGTAATTCCTGCGAAAATAATCCAGCATATTCTTTTCCACAACATCAGTTTAGAGTCTAGAGCAATACTTTGTGCTTTAGAAAAATTTCTCAGTACGTTTTGTCTTTGACATCTGGATTTAAGCCCTTCAAATATTTGGCAACTTGCTGGCTTTTAGTCTCCCCCAAATCATTCCTTTTTCAGTCTCATAAGTTCTGCCATATATTTGTGTACAGGTTTCTAACCTTAATGACATCTTTGATATCACTGGCATAAAATATGTTCCTAATCAGGGGGAAGAAATTCCTTTAGTAAAATCGGTTCATTTCCTACCAGGTTCCGACTGATGCTCAACCCTTACGGAACCTTCTGGACTGTATTATTTCCACCATGTAGAAGGTCCACCTTTCGATGTACATGTGAAAAGTTTCACCTTTTCCCTTTTTTGATATCCATATACTTGAAACTTATTTACTTCTGTGATTCAATCTTAAGATTCCTCAGTTTTCAGTTTTCCACTAAAAAAGAAGTATATACCTTTAACCTGAAGTTGCTACTATCCTTGTCGTCATACATAAACATTTCTTCCTTATCCAGCATTTCTCATAGGTTTTGCAAAGGAAGCATCCTCTTCATTTAAATCCTCCATGGAGATCTGTTGTCTACGACAGCATAACCATTTCTTCCTTATCCAACATGTCTCATAGGTTTTGCAAACGAAGCATCCTCTTCATCTACATCCTCCATGTAGATCTGTTGTCTTAGAACATATGCAGGAATTGGTCTACCAATGGGTTAACAGCGAGTAAAATCTTCTTCAGTATGTGCTCTTTTGTTATTCTAGTTTATGGTGGTGTCTACGCTTAAAGGGTCAAACCGATCTGTAGTTTCTTTAAAACATCGTTCTAATTACTGGAGTTTGAGTTCCTTTCATTGCTCTAAAGCTTTCAATGCCAGCCTTTGATTTGGTACGATAGATCTCTAGGTTTTGGTCTTCTGATCTCCATCATGAGAACTGCCGACTATTTCACTTTGGTCACCTACTATTAGATTGGGCGATATTTTTAACTCTAAAACTACCTGAGGCTACATATAACAAGAACAAAGACTACCACTTGATTATACTTTTAGGATTTGATGAAAACACAAACATAAGCTTAACTTGAAATAAACTTCCTTAGTGTTATTAGCGTTGAGAAAAATACTAAAACATAGGATTCCTAGTTGAATAAGGAAAGCTACTAAAACTCATTTAATTGAGCGTGCTTGTCCATGTCAATGTGTGAGTATAAGCACATGTATGTCTGTGTCTCTGGGATCACTTTCATTTTGTTCCACAGTTATAGGAAGTGCCCTTATGTGAAGGGCATTCACAAATTTTATTTTATATTTGAGGCGAAAAAGTCTCAGTTCTTCCATGAGTTTTTGGGTAACTGTGATTGTAGAACTAGAAATATGCAATTGGCAAGGTAGATTCCCTTCTTTGGGCAACCCTTGGATCTGCCCGCATTTCTCTTGTTTCTGTTTTTCTCATTTTACATGGCCTCCCCTTAATAACTGGTATTCGAAGACCTGTAATGGCCACAGTGTTTAAAGGATTCCAGTATTTGCCATTCCCAACTTCCTACAGTCCCTCAACATTGCATAATAGTTGAGCGAGATGTTTAAATAACATGTTTTGTATCTAATGCTGTCTGCTATTCCTTGGTCTCCTGGTTTTTTATTTCGTTCCAGGGTAGGATGATGATAGTGAAGTATGCTGATACTCACAAGAGTAAAACAACTCAGATGCAATTACCTCCACCAAGGGCTCCTGGACCCTTACCAGCAGCCGCTGGATATTCGCAACCTGGAAAAGTACATGCTGGGACTTCACCTCTTGGCTACGGGTATCCTCAGGCTATGCCATCATATGATTCATATCCTTCTCCATATCCTGGTCCTCCCTTAGTACCTGCTCCATATCCACCACAACCTCAAATTCCTTATGGGCAAGTTGGGATGAAGAAAGAATCTTTAGGCTTTTCACCACCACCACCTGTAGGATTGGGCGGATACCCATATTATCACCTTCCTAAACAATAAAATCTTACATTAGTGGAATGTAAATGATTTTAAAGCTTCAACTTCTTGGATCTTTTCAAGTAGATTAATGGATATTTTGAAGAGAATGGATATAAGATGCTTATATTTGCGGGGCATTCTAAAGTCTTGGCATTGGGTATGACTTTTCATTGTAGTTTCGCCAACTTTGTTTTATATGTTACCCCGAGACGGGATATTTTTTAGTTAATTGTGTGCTGAGACGATATCGGTTGCATTTACATAACTCGATTCTTATGGTTGCCCAACTTATGCGTGTGGTGGTTATCGACTCGGAATATGATATTATTTGTGTGAAGGATGAAGCCGACCAAAAATATTCATATCCAGTGCTAATGGAAACTAGAAAAAATGATCGAGCAGCTCGAGAAACCTCTGGCAATTATCTCTGAACCACTTGGCGATCTGGGAAATAAGATCCAGTTCATATTAGGATTCTCAAATCTTGATAAATACAAGAATCAAGTCTTCATTTTAAAGCTTCTTCGATCCAAGGTTCTGGAAGATTCTTTCATTTAACATTTTGTATTCTCCATGTAAAAGTTTTAGCCTTTTATCTGTATATCTCCAATTTAGCCATGACCCATTTGCAGAAACTTAAAAAACCATCTATTATGGTTAATAGCAG
>JANIPN010000004.1:50459062-50469123 GCA_027478595.1 Erythroxylum anguifugum
ATTTTGCAATTTTTAAAAAGTTTAGGGACTATTTTATAAATTTAAAAATATCCCGAAACGGTACCCGGTACCGACCGGTACCGGTACAGTTTCGTTCCAGAGCCCAATCCGGTACCGAGCTTGGTACGATATTCGTAACAT
Organism: Erythroxylum anguifugum; assembly: GCA_027478595.1. Taxonomy (NCBI): domain Eukaryota; kingdom Viridiplantae; phylum Streptophyta; class Magnoliopsida; order Malpighiales; family Erythroxylaceae; genus Erythroxylum; species Erythroxylum anguifugum. The sequence goes on from JANIPN010000004.1 coordinate 50,459,204, forward strand.
TGGTTTGAACACAAACATTAACATAGCCACGTTAAAGTGAATGTAGTAAGATGAACCTCAAAAGTGATTAACAAGGCCATAATAAAAATTGTGTTTAAAACTAACATCTATAGCTAAACAAGACTATGAACACGACTTTGTTATCAGATGTATATAATAAAACACATCCATGACACACATATATTCTAAGTCATATTTGTTAAGTCATTTAGTCCTATCTATTAGAGCCCAACATGGCTACTAACATGATTGTATGGTCAGGCGTGTATTGAGAAACATGGTCATTAACACCCCATACTAGAAGCATAATAAATTTCTTAAGTTGGTAAATTAATAATAAAATTATTAAATCATATTTGCAAATTTCCCCAAATGTAATTTGTAGCATAATGAAGGGTCTTATAAAAAGTTGATTTCAGTTTTCTTATCATATTAACAATCTACTCAAATGTTATGGAATCTTTATTTTCATATGCCACCAAATAACATCCTCGCACCACATCGTAATAAAAATATTTTGGGATTTTTTTAATCTTCAGCCTATTCAAAAATTTGAACTTATTGTGATATGTAATCCACTTAAATTCAAATAATAAGTAGCTACACTTGGCTAATAGGGTTACTCACTCAATGTAACAATGTACATTCTCACAAAATTGTACTATTCTCCTATGTCCTCTACCTTATATAATTTGTTATTCCCTTCGGTCTAACTTTTTCTTACCTAACAATACATCACACATATTAGTTCTTCTTTTGTAATACAAAACATGATATTAATGTACACCTTTGAAATTACTTCTTAATATAAAATTGTTTCGCTAATGATACCTTACTCCCCATACACAATAATCAAACTTCATTTAAGTCAATCTTCTCCATAATTACTTCTTCATATTGCTCAAAAAATTATCCCAATATGTTACAAACATGTACATAGCCATTAAAGTAAGTATTCATCCTCTTTCTTCTTTTTATTGTCAATATTCCCTCTAAAAATACCACTTAAAATATATTGGATCCTACTTTATATGGTCTTATAAACTTAACCCCTGAATTATTTCCTAAGTCAAACACCACAACCATTTGATTATATATTGTCATAAATTCTTTGTTGTTGTTGTTGTTGTTGTTAGCACTATATAAAAAATCTATGAATGTATCTTTCAACTTCGTATAACTCTTACAGGAACCAAATTTCTTAGGTAATTTTTTAGTATATGCCACAAACACATTATATGCTTTACAATAAGGAATACCACTTCAATGGTGCTATCTATAATCTTACACTTATCTTGCGTTAGATGACTTCCCATTTATACACCTCAACTATGTATAGAAAAGCAAACAAAAACTTTTGATCTTCTTGCTACCTAATAGTGCATACTAAGCAATATAAACTGCTTGTGACTGTTTACACTAACAAATGAGAAAAATACATTTAGTACTTCTTTATGAGAAGTAGTATCAAATAAGAATACACCACATTCAACATAAGCTATTTGACTCCTTACATATACATAGAAAAATTCCTTACCCTTCCTTCCTCATCACGATCAGTTTTGTAGAAAAATTCACCATCCTTCTATTTCATTATAATGAATATCTTATACACCACCTCCATGTCTCCTTTTTCTAACCTCACTCTTCTCAATCTATCTACGTGATTAAGATAATCCTTAAGTGAACTTATCTTATTCTTATATTCATAATAGTTACAATTATATATCACACATTTATGCAATTTAATTTCACAACTTTCGTACATTTGAAATCTATGTCTAACTTGACTATCCAAAATCTGATGTTGACTCGCAAACCTTGCATTACTTGAAATTATTTCATGGTTTTCGATTAGCCTAAGGCTAAGGTCAATATTAATTTTACCGCAAGTGAACAACATAATTATTGTTAGCATAGGCAAGTACGGGGTGATCCCATAAAGACGGTAAGTACTAGTAGTTATCGTTTTCTATTATCTAGACTAAGAATCGGATTTTGATTTTAAATTAAAAATAAAATAAAATAAGATTAAACAATTTTGAATTCAAGACAAGAAGAATATAAAGAAAAATCAATATCAAATAGAAGTGTCTAGGTTATGAATCCCCCTAAAAATAATTGAATATTAAGATTTTATCATACAATCAGATGATTGAATTATTAGACCGTGGAAATTCTTATCTTTTTTTAATAACTTGCTCAAGACTATTAACAACTAATCCATCAATTAATTAATAGTAATCTTTCTAGTTAAAACCTCGAGGATTACTTTGTCGATTTATGAATTTTGCTATTAAGTTTGACCCTAATCCAAAAGATTTATGTCAACATATCTCTATGTTTGGATGCAACTTCTTCCAATTATTATAGATCTATTCATACAAGAGAATTTCTCAATCTCAATCACATGAAATCAAATCATGCACTAATATTCTAGGTATATTAGAACAAAAATAAAACACATAATTGAATCGCAATGAATCAATAAATATAATTGCTTTGAATAAAAGATTAAAACATATTGTTATCTCAAACTAAGATTTAACACACCTAGACACTAAATATGTTTAGTTGCTAATTATAAAAAACAAAATCGAAGATAAACATGCAGAAAAAAATAGAAAATAAAGAAATAATAATTCTAAATCTCATTTTCTCTTCTATTGAATTTTCTTGCAAGTATGGATTTGATGTTATTATCTAATGGATCTATTGACGTATTTTTGTGTTTTCCTCATTCCTTGATCAAAATCGTCACCTCTCTAGATATCTTACATCTCAAAACTGTTTAATAATTTGGCTCTTTTCTATTTGCCTCCGCTCATTGCCTTTATAGCAAAAACTAGGGTTGACTTTGTATGTCCCAAAACCCCTAAAATTATGACTTTACACTTACATAGAAACTTAAACAACCATATACACAGCCGTGTAAGTCCAAGATGCTTCAAATCTTCTTTTCATGCTATGATTTCATCCAAATTCTTTTCCTTTTGGTCAATGAAGGCAAGTATAACCTATAAATGCATTTGGAGCGAATTAATTACCAAATATACAATAAAACTATAAAATATCAAGCAAAATACATTATCATTATGCATTTATCATTGTGTACATCTTCAAACTTGATGATACTCTAAATATCATCATCCAATTGACAATATACATAAGCATTGCACCCAATTCTTTAGTTACTTCTAGGTTTCATTCTATTCAGCCCTCGTAGTTTATGTGACTCACCTTTATGACATAAAAATACTCTAGTTTTAAAGTGTCTACTCTTATCTTTCTTTCCCTACCTTATATTAACTATAAACGTGTGGTACCTTACATACTTTTGGTAAAATCAAAAATAATTTACGAGCTTTCAAACTTTATTCACGTTTTAAGTAACTCTTTTATCTCAATATCTTCCACCCTACTACCTAAGGTCATTACATCTAAAGAAATCTTTTTGTTCTCCATTTCATTTCTCATCCCCACTTTACCGCTATATTATACTAGAAATGCCACAACATTATTTAAAAAATTATTACATTACATAAAATATACCACTAATTGATATAATAGATACCACTATATGTTAAGTAGTCATAAGTAAATGTATAAAAATATACTACAAAACAAATAGATGGGTGTATTATTGGAACAAAGACAATAGATCTTCTTCCTTGTTCCTCTGTTCAACCTATTCTTCTTTCTTCACTAGGCAATTTCCACTCTAAATAAATACTAGCCAAGTTAGAACCATTTTAATCACAATTATTGAAGATTCGAGGAACTCTTAGAAAGATATATATTACTTTTGGAACAATTTACTTGTATTCCTATGACTCTTTGGAACATCTTCAGAGCTTTAATCAAGGTGGAGATAGAAATCGCATTAGCTTTTGAAAAACTTATCACATCATCTGCAAAACAAAGATTGGTTAGTTTAAATTTACCACACTTTGATTGATATTTGAATTCCATTGTCCATGTCATAACATTCTCTATGATCTTATAGAGAGTTTGCATCACCAAGGAAAAGATGTATGGAGATAAAGGATCTCCTTGCCTAATCCCTTTGCTACTTTGAAAAAACTTGGTATGTTGTCCATTCATTAAGATGTTATGAGAGGAAGTTATCAAGCATTGTTCATTCCACTGTATGAAATTTCTTGAAAATTCCATAGCTTGTAATATATTTGTGATGAACCTCCAATCAACATTTTCATATGCTTTCCTAAGATCGATTTTGATACAACAATTAGGTTTGCTTTTCTTATTAAAGTAATTGGTAATGAGTTCTTGAAATACTATAATGTTATCACCAATTATTTTACCAGGTATATAAGCGCCTTAAGTATGGCTAATGTGCTTATGAAGAATTCCTTTTAGCCTTTGAGATATAAGCTTAGAAATGATTTTATACAAGGAATTACAATAAGCAGTTAGTCTAAAATCAGCAAAGCTATTCAAGCCACCATTCTTTGGAACAAGAGTGATAAAAGTCTTATTGATCTCTTTAAGAACTGTACCTTTACTAAGAATTCCATCACAGCTTTTGAAACCATATAACCAGTGAGAGACCAAGTTTCCTTGAAAATTTTAACATTGACCTAATCCAGGGGCTTTGTGAGGGTGGAGAGATGCAATTGTATCCTTAATTTCCTATAATGAAATAGGTGTAGCTAATTGGGTTACATCTTCTGATGAAATAGAGTCATTTAAAATATGCTTCATAAATAGTTTGGAAGAGTGTACATCAGTAGGCTTGCTCATGAGCTCACTGAAGTGTTCATAAACTTCTTGCATAAAGTGAGTTTGAGAATCAAGAACAATGTTGTCGTGATTAAGTGAGATAATTCTGGCTTTCTAGAAACTATGGCCTTGTGAAATATAAAAGTGTTTATGTCTCCATGTTTCATCCATTCCACTCTTGCTTTTTGTTTGGATAGGGAATAATCAAATAATAGTACTTAAGAGTAATTGTGTAATGCTTCCGTTTCCCTTGATTTAATTCTCTAATTCCTAGGATTGACGTATTGTTGTTGTTGTATAGTTTCCAACTCTCTTTTAGTTGTGTGGACAAGATGGTGTTTATTACCAATATTAGCACTTTAAGAATCTTCATTTCTTGCTTGATTAATTGCAACTTCTTTGAAAAGATTAACTGCTTAGATCCTCGGATGTCAGACCTTGATGCAGTCCATAAGCCTTCCTCAAAATTAGCTACTTGTATCAAAAATTCATTAAATCTGAAAGGATGGACAATTCTCTCTTCAGTCAGAAAACTGAGAATGGGGGTAGATCTGATAAGTGATTACTAGCAAACTTTGAAAAGTAGTTGGGAAACAAATTCATCCATACTAGATTTGCCACACTTCTATCCAATTTCTACTTATCAAATTAGAACTCAATTGCTTGTCTATCCATATATAGAAGCAGTCTGCCATTGATATATCAGTACATTGATCTTCGTCTAAACATCTGCTAAGTTTTGTGCATGGAATACAAATTGACCTAGGTCCCTTAGCCTCCTCAATTCGTAGAATGGATTTGAAGCCACCTGATAGCATTCATGGGTCTATATTGGAAGTGGCAATTTGTTTGCTGCGATTCCATAAGAAATTTCTCTGATATGCACTATTATGTGCATATATGAACGAGATACACAATCTTTGATTAAGAGTCCAATAGTAACTTCTAAATGAATCATTTGATCTTTTATGCTAAATGAGATGATAGATAGAGAATTAGAGTCATACAAGACAAAAATTCTGCCATTCAGATGACATGAGATGTTGGAGATGCTTCGCCACTTAGTTGGAAATAATTTAGTAGATTACTGCTCTCCCTTCTTATTCTCATTTATTAGGGGTATTAGCCCCTCTTACGTTCCAAGTGAGAAACTCATACAGCTGTCTTCGTCAGGGAGAGTTTTTTCTTCCTATTTGATCTTCACCTAGTAACAACTTCAAAATCAGGTGTTGTTTCTGTCTGAAATAGTTGTTGTTGTTTGCTAAGTGATTCATTGAGTTTGGTCTCCAAATTTCTAGCATTTCCCTCTGCTATAATGTTTGCGTTAGATGCCATCTTCTGTGTTGTTTTTTGTAGTACTTCATTAGCTATATCCCTGGTTTCATTCAGCTTTACCACCTGCATTATTATTTTTCCTGCTTCAACCTCATTGGCTGCAACAAGAGGAGTTTGAACTGATGCAATTTCTACGTTAGCTTTCTCCACAACATGCTTATTATGAGCCGTTAATATGCTTGCGTCTGCTACTCTAATTTCAGCAACTTCATTGACCACATACTTCTCATCACTAGTTAGTAGAAATTCCTGGTAACCACCTGATTTGGAAGTCCTCCCTGTATATATCCATTTCTACTTTTTACCAATATGTGGCCTCCATGCATATGTTACCCGCAACTGATCCTCTATGGGTTCTAAGTCATCATTCAACCTCATTAAAGGAATAATATCAGGCAAATCAGTTAAAGAAGTCCCAAGACACATACTATATCATAATTGACGTGCTTTGTTTCAGCCCTTGCTTGATCAAGCGTTGTTGGTATTCCAATGAAACTTGCAAGGTAGCTTAATCCACTAGTTATCCAATTTTCAATCGGAACCTTGTGTAAGCTTAACCATATCGATATATTGTCTATTTTGCAAATCTTCTAGTTTAACCATATCAATATATTGTCTATTTTCAAACTTCTAGTTTAAGTCCAAGTCTCCAAACATGTAGCAGCAAAGGCTGGTTTTGCACATGCCGAGGTCCAGATTGCGGGACTTGTATAGCTTCCTTTAAGCTGGAAAATTTAAAGAGAAATACATCGTCATTGTTTACCAGGACCTTCATTAAACCATATTGCTTCCATGCATTAAACGCCCAAGGTATCATTGCAGGAAATGCAAGTCTTTTATCTATAAAGAAACCCATAAGTGTAGTTCTCCATCTGTCCACACATGACTTCAAAATGTCCAAAGGAGTAGAAACTATGCTCTGTTCGAGTGATTCACTAGGTGGTGGAGTGGTGGACAATATGTTAGTTTCAGCTCAGGTTTAATGCCACCCACCGCCTGCGTCTAAGTCTTGCGAGTTAGAGGTTTGTCTAGGCTTGTAGTATGAAGATTATCCAAGCTTATTGGAGAGATCTGTTGCGAAGTTTCTAGAGGGACCTGTTGCGAAGTTGCGATGGAAAGTGGGTAATAAGCAACTCAGGTCACCGAGAGTAAAGCTCGAGAGTGAGGTAGCAGAAGAGATATTGATGATGTGGTATGGAAAGGCGTGTTGTCGACTGGACTTGAGTAGTAGAAAGGATTATAGCATTCTTTCTAGTATGTTCGTAGCAAAGGGAAGCAGGACAGTTTAGGTTCAAGGGTAAAAGTCTGAGAGGCTGGAGAGAAGGATTAGAGAGTTAGACTCCATGGCGAAAGCAAAAAATAGCAGGCGAGGGGGGTTGCAGGTATGGCGACGAAGGTAGCAGAGAAGGAGCGGACATGCTTGGGAAGGCAATTCTTATGAAACTCATTAACATGTTGCATTACACTAAAAGTAATAATGTTGTGGCCTTTGTTGTAGATATAAAGACCAGATAACTTTTTTAACTTGCTTAAATATTTCATCAAGATTTGAATAAATGTAATATCAACCTTAGAAAAAAGCAACGCTATCATCTGCAAAAACATAAACTAGTTAGTTACACTCTTTTACACTTACTATGAAACTTGAAGTTGTAGTTTCTCTTTATGTTATGCTTCAAAAGCATAGTTAAAGCTTCAATAGAGAGTGGATCTCCTCATCTAACCCCCTAGCTCCCTTGAAGGGGACCTTATTGATTAGCACACTGTAAGATGCAGAGGAAATACAAACTGCAAGCCAATTCCTGAAGATAAGTGCCTCAAGCAAGTTGAGAATGAATACCCAACTTATGTTATCAAAATATTTGTTGAAGTATACTTTGATCACACAAATCTTAAAGGATGTTTTCCTGAAATAGCCTTTCAATAACTCTTGAGCTATAAGAATATTATCACGAGATTTCCAGTTTTATCAAAGAACATTTTCACCTATTCTTCATTCTTAAATTCAATGGAGCCTAGTGTGGATTGCGATCCACGCTGAAGGTATTGTCCTCTTTGACTTTGCGGGGAGTCGACCCCTAGACTTCAAGGATTTGGTAGATTGCGATTCACGCCTCTTACCATTGGGCTAGCTCAATGGTATGAGGCGTGCGTCTCAACGCAACAAAACCCTGAGGTCAAGGGTTCGACCCCTGCCACTCTCAAGAACGGGAACAGGGCCTCACCCCTCTCAGGGACAATACCTGGCCGGTGAGGGTCCCGGCCCAAACCAAATCATATTAGTTTCCTATCATTAGCAATTGATTTAATTAATGACTTTTGTAAATTATTTTACAAAGTGTCATTCCACATTGGACAATGATTTGTGAATTAATTCTAATTGAGAATAAACAAAACATTCTTCCTAATTTTTTTAGAATGATGAATCCTGTATTGATCATTCAACTATCTCGATATAGTTTAGGCTATATCTAATAACTATCGACTAAGCTACTCTTAACTAGAATAGGAAATAAATAGTATCAAAATATAAGAATCCCTACATAAATAACTTTAGAGATCTTAAGTCAAATAATCACTTATACAATTATCATAATAAGAATTTTTATGAACATGCAAGTAATGTTCCAAATGGATTTCTCATATAGGGTCAATTAAGTGAACTTATTCTTTAACAATCACTCAATATTTATTTAAATATCTTCATACTTTAGTCTATAAAATCGACTATTTCGTTCATAAATAAGAAACATAATATTTTATATTCTTTTTACGCTATATTAATATCTGGTCTCAATAGAACAATGATTACAAGCAATTTAGGGATAATAGATAAATGTCATATGAATCTCATAATTATGATCACAGATCATAATTTCTTTTGTTATGTATATGTATCCCATAGAACTTATGATATACATTTAAATATATATAGGGTAAAAAATGCCTTTAAATAATTATATCACTAAACTATAACCAACTGATTGGTTGTAAGTCATAAATAATAATCTCTCACTTGCACTAAGTCAATTATTTATGTATCTTATACCATATTAGCATATGATAATCATGTTACTTCTTGGACAGTAGCTTAACGTGAGAACTCTAAAAGGTATAAAAACAAACACGTGTAGACAATAATCATGTATAGACACGTAAGGTTTTCTCGAGCTAACATGTGTATAGAAACAAACGTGTAACATCAATAATCATGTATAGACAGAAAATTGCATACACACAAGCCTTCTCATAATTCAACATAAGCATGTTGCTAACCTACACAAGCTTGTACTTCCAGAAATTCTCAAAATGCCTCTAATCTCTCTTACATGACCATGTACACCCATAACTCAATCAAATTCCAATTCCTTTTGCTGCAAGTGAGTATGTTAAACCTAGAAACAAAATATGAACAATTAAGGCCCAAAAATCAATAAAATACTCAAATAAACAAATAATATACACTAAATATGGGACTAAAGTTATGACTAAATAACCATTTATTATTATTGTGATCGCATATACCCTAAAGTTAGATCTTATTCTTTGTTTATGCTTTCAAATTGTTAAGTGACATACAGTGACATCTACCACCACATTTTTTAAATTATTATATAAATATGGTGACTATTAATAAAAGGTTCAAACCACAAGAACAAAACTTTAAAACAATAGTGAGTGGTTCTGCCAGATTCTACTGGGGCTGTACGTTGCTATTCGGATCCATGATCTTGTGAGATTTTGGTTGTTGAATACCTGCAAAATAAGCAAGGCACGTCGGGGGTTGTTTCCCGGAAGGCCCCTCCGACGCTCAAGTTAGTCTTTTTGAGGAGGTTTTTGTC
>JANIPN010000004.1:50517470-50528012 GCA_027478595.1 Erythroxylum anguifugum
CACGGTCGTCTGGTCTACGCTTCGTGTTTTTCAACACTTCCTCCAGCTGAATATATTTATCCGCTCGATTCCTTATCACCTGAACAGATCTTGGTTGGTCGAGGGCCAATGATTTATTAAATTCCTCATCCCTCGTGCTGCTCATTAAGGCGGCCATCATGGACGAGCAAGTGAGGTCAAGGACTCCAACAACTTCATTACTAAAGCGAGTGATAAACTCTCGTAAGCTTTCATTCCTTCCTTGGGTCAACTGCATCACCTCCAAACCGGTCTTCTGCGGCCGCTTACTGGTAGCAAATTGGTTGAGGAACAGCCTCTTAAAATCCTCAAAGCAAGTTATGCAACTCGGAGGTAGACTATTGAACCATCGCCGAGCTCCTTCTTGAAAGGCAGTACAGAACGCCTTACACTGGATTGCATCAGGGACGTAATGTAGGTTCATCATTGACTGGAAGTGCTGCAGATAATCTAGGGGATCGATCTTTCTAGTATACTTTTCAGGCGTCGGTATTTTGGTACCGACCGCAGGAAGGCTATCCAGGATCTCCGGAATGAGAGGAGAGCTATACTGTGTGGGCATTCGGCCCGGGCAGGAATTCGTGACCAGATTGATTCGATCGTCCATGATTTTTTCTAAGGCTCCGGTAAAATAGCGATCGACCATCACACCAATCTACCGAGCGGGGGTCTGCTGTTGTTCCGGCCGAGACTACAAGATTTGGCGAATCAGTAGATCAACCGCTTCCTCTATCTATTTTTAGGTGAGGGAGGTTTGTTGTGGTGCAGGAGGATTTGTGTCCAGGGGGCGCTGGGAATTAAGGTGCGAATTGGCCTCAGCGTTATCCTCCAAGGCTACACTTTGTTCTTCCTGATCTTGGTTGTGAAGCTGTGATTGATCATTCGGATGCGAAGATTGAGTGTGGGAGTCCTGATGCGGTGGCGGAAGGGTGACGGGTAACTGCAAACCCATCCGTTGCAACGCAAGTGCCGTGACGGCGGCTATATCAGGGTTGGCTGCTACTGCCTGACTAACCTATGTGTTTCTGGACGTGGTACCCTGATGTCGGGCCCCACGGTGGGCGCCAACTGGTTCTGCCAGATTTTGCTGGGGTTGTACGTTGCTATTCGGATCCGTGATCTTGTGAGATTTTGGTTGTTGAATACCTGCAAAACAAGCAAGGCACGTCAGGGGTTGTTTCCCGGAAGGCCCCTCCGACGCTCAAGTTAGTCATTTTGAGGAGGTTTTTGTCACTGAGAATAGAGAAAGCTAGGGTTGTTGTCTCGTACCTGTATCATGGCGAAATAGTACCTTATATATGGGATAGATGCTAGGTTTAGGTCTTCACGTAAGTCTTTACGTTTGCATGGGGGACTAACACCTGCGAATGGGCTTCGGACGTATGGACCTAGACCTGGGCCTAACACAGCCGACCCAACCAATGAGCAATATTCCCGAGATCTACTTGGGAACAAGGTCATCTTTTTAAAAGGGATTTGGAGAGTATGTACATGTACCATGAAATTGCTTTCGTTTAAAAGTTAAGATAAAAATATGTGTCATTTAAATTATAAGTGAACCTTTCTAAATGAAGTCACCACAAATTTGTAAATCACAGTTAAGAATGTTTACCATTCTACCCATTCAAATTTTAAGTTCATATTAAACCTTATTATTGATGTATTTTAATATTTATTAATTAAATATATTTTATTTTATTCATTTTTATTAGTTAACTAACTTATAAAATAAAGTATATGAGATAAATAAATAACAAATAAATTATTATGAGATCATATTATAAGACTTATATTGCATTAATGTGTTATTGCTAGGTTATTCTTATCAAGATTATACATTAAAAAGTGAAAAGACTAATATATGCTATGGTCCTTTCTTATGAAAAAAAAAAGTAGTCGATCTTATAAGTAAAATATGAAGATAATCAAATAAACTTGTTAGTGTTGATTAAAGAATAAATTAATAAAATATTGTTTGATGAGAATTTCATATTAAAAATTATTTGTCTATAGAAATATTTATTATAACAATTATATAAGTGATAATTTAACTTGATATCTCAAAGATATTTTATTAGAGATTATTATGTTTGATAATACTTATTATAAATCATAACAAAGGGCAGCTCAATTAATAGTCAGTAGATGTAATATGAGTTATATAAAATAATTAAGCGATCAATATAGGATTCTTCATCTTAAAATAATTAGGAGAAAGTTTTATTATTTTCGATTAGTACTAATTTCAGAAATTATTGACTAAATTATAATAAAACTTTAAAAATATTTTTCAAGTGTTATTAAAAAGAATCAAATTACTAATATTGTGGGAAAATATAATTTGACTCAAATATAACAAAATTTAATTCATATGTTATATATAGTTGAAACATTATATAAAAATAATTGAATTATACAAAAAAAAGTCATGCATGAAAAAAGTTAGTCAAAATAACCTTGATATTATTAATATTTATATTTGTTATGAAATTCAATCAAAATACTAAAAGGTTTCAAATCTCTTTATAAAAGGCTTAGGTTTCACAAAAGTCAACATTCCTGATATACTCCTCTTTACACTACTTGTCTTGTGATATCAATTCATTCGTACGAATATTATTAAAGGTGGTCATTTGTACAATTATGATGATTTTCAAAAGAAGATAAAAGATAGAAATTAAATTTTATAACATGGGCTTATATATTTATGTTTTATGATTATGATTAATTAAATTATATAAATTAAGGTGATAACAGTTTCAAAGAATTATTAAAAGTTTTATTCATTTTAGTGCACGTGTGATTAAAAATTACATCTCAATTTCTTAACTCCTATTGAATTTTTGTTGCATTTTTAAATACCTTGCCCCTTTCTTTTACTGTAAGAATGATAATGTCTTCTTTATATAAATATATCTAATTTTGATTTGTTTTAACTCTTGTCCTTTTTTATTTCCATGTGAGGGTGAATACTTTTCTTATTATATTCAAAAAAAAAGTTCTTTTACCATATTTAACTGTAACAGAATCTATGTATAGTCATATAAGCATATAAAGTTAACTTGAACATTAACTTCAATAGAGATTTGCCCCATTTAATAGGTTAAGAGTTTAACTTTACTTTATATTAGATGAAGTTAAGCTATTTTATTCTTTTTAATCTATTAAAAGAAATTAATTAATACAATATAGTAAAACTAGGGTAGTTTATTTGTAAAAAAAGAAAATTAAACTTTAACATAGAAAAACTAATCTAATGCTTGTTATATCAACTCAAAACTACCTACAAATATAGTTAAGAGCATGTTATGTTCTACATTTGATTTTTTATTTAGATTTTTAATAAATCAATATATTATTTTGCATTCATAAATGTAAAAGTTGTATAATGCAAAAGTTATATCAAAGTAATGGAAAGACTTTTAATTAATAATCCATCAAGTCCAACCAATAATAATGTAGACTATTATCTTCTTCGATGTAATAAAAATGAAAAAAGTTTATGTACTTAACTAATTATTTACGGATGTATTGTATTTAATAGACCATGTATAGTTCAGGATTGTCAGTTAAATTATAAAGTACAAATCTTATCATGTTTATCTTGTTTTTTATCCTACAACTAATGGGTTAGTTGAAATTTTGTGATATAATAAAGTTTTTTTTACCTTATACATATTCATATGGATATAGTAAAATATATGAGATAAATATACATTACAGATAAAATTATGATGAGATGTATATTATATTTATGTATTATTTTTTTAATTATTCTTAATCATTATTCTATTGAAATTAAACATGAATAGAGTCTAAAAGGTATCACACATTATATTTCTTCCTTAAAAAGGAAGCAATTGATTTTATAGACTAAAGCAAGAAGATACCTAAAAATACGTATAAGTGATTATTAGAGACAAGTTCACTAAACTAATCTTATATGAAAATTCTATTTGGAACATTATTTATGTGTTTATAGAAATTCTCATTGTAATGCTTATATAAAATGATTCTTTGACTTGAGATCTCTAATTATTAATGGTAGAGAACTAATATGATTGGATTTAAATAATGTAGACATTAATTATATTATATGTTTAATAAAAAAAAGTATATGTTAAGAGGGTTTAGTTATAAGAAAACTTATATACGGAAAGGTTAGATAAAATTACTTTAATATTCTTAATATTTAGGTGGTTATGATACATTGCTATATGTTAATTTTGATCAATAGATATAAATTATTTAAGGGTTATTTATAAATAAAATTTTAAATTTTATTAATTTTGTAATACTAGCTCGAACTTTAAAAAGTAACACTAAAATGCTCCAACTTTCAATTTTTAGTCTGATGTTAAGTTTTTTGTTAATATAGATGCTACCACATACTGTATTTGGGCCACATATAAATTTTAGCAAAAATAGCTTAACATTAAGCTTTTAGTTAATGTAGATAATGTGATGAATCATGCCATATTAGTATTTTTGTCACGTGGCTACCAAACAACAACATCAACATTAACAACATCCCAGTTAAATTTTCACTGATACGTAAGGTCTGAAAAGATTTAATAGTACGTAGTCTTATCTCTAACTTATAGAGAGATTGATTTCGATAGACCCACATGAAAAAAAAGATAATCATCGTCATAATAATAATAATAATAATAATAATAATAAATAAAAACATATAAATAAAATAATAAAATAAATAATACAATAACTTCATAACAAGGTAAAAAAATAAAAATAAGCAAATAAATTCTCAAACAATAAAAAAGACAAATAAATAAATTCAAATAAATCATTAAAAGAAAATATTTAGGCTAAGTGAAAAAAAAGTTTTATCTAAATAACTTAGAGGAAAGTACTACATATTAAATGTTTAGTCTAAATACAAGACATAAGACTTGAAAACAAATATTTAAAAGACCTATGAGAAAGAAGGACATCTCTATGTGATATCCTTTATCCATATTCTAGTAAGCTAAAGTTTTCTGTTGAGGACTATGTCCTCGGTAAGTTCCAACAAAGTCATATCATTCTTGATCACCTCTCCTAGATCTTCTTAGACCTCCTTTTTTTTCTATTACATTCTCTAAGTACAATCTTCTCGCATCTTCTTATTGGACCTTCAGGGTGTCTTTTTTTAACATGTCCAATCCACTTAAGTCTTGTTTCTCTTAATTTTTTATTTATATTAGTCACTTTTAATTTATCTCTTATCATTACATTATTGACCTTATATCTTTTAGTAAGGTTATACATTCAACAGAGTATCCTCATCTCTGTCACTATTAGCTTATAATATGTAGGGGTGAGCATTATTCAGGTCGGCCCGATTACCCGGCCCGGCCTGAATTAATTCGGGTAGCAAATTTTTGAATTTCGGGTAATTCGGGTAATTAGGGTAATTCGGGCCGGGATTTTCGGTAATTCGGGTAATTCGGGTCGAGTAAGTTCGGGTAATTGAAAGTTCGGGTTCGGGCCGGGTAAGGCAAAAAAAATTTCGGGTAATTCGGGCCAGGCTCGAACAGTGAAAATCTGGCCCGAATTACCCGAATGCTCACCCCTAATAATATGTACATGTTTGATGGACCAACACTCCACCCCATAGAGCATGACTGACCTAATCTCTAAATAATAGAATTTACCTTTGAACTTGAGTGGTTTATTCTTATCATACAAAACTTCTAATGTACTTCTCTATTTAAGCCACCATGATCTAATATGATAAACTATGTCTTCATTGATCTCTTCATTGCTTTGGATGATAGATCTTAGATACTTAAAATATTTTTTCAACTTCTAAACTAATCTTTAACTCTACATCGAAAGTCACCCTATGGCCTGAAAAGTTACACTCTAGGTATTCAATCTTAGCCATGCTCAATTTAAAGTCCTTCGACTTCAACGTATCTATCTAAATTTCTAACTTGACATCGACTCACTCTTTTGTCTCATCCACTAAAATAATGTCATCAACGAACAATATACACCAAGGCACCTCCTTTTGGATAGTCTTAGTGAGCTCATCCATCACTGTTGCAATCAAAAAGGGGCTCAGTGAGGAACCTTGGTATAGCCCAATATCTATAGAAAAAAGTCTTGTATCTTCTTATATTATCCTTACTCTGGTCTTTACACCTTTATACATATCATTAATATCTCGTATACAGGTCACAGGAGCTCCCTTAATTTCTAAACAACTCCACATGATTTCCTTAATTACCCTATCATACGTCGCTTTCTCTAAATCAATGAACACTATATGTCGGTTACATTGTATGTCCCTATAATATTTTGTTAATTTTATGAGGAGATGTAAAGCTTTTGTCTTGGCCCTTCCTGGAATGAAGTCAAAGTGGTTCTTTGAGATAGGAGTATCATTTCTTACTCTCTTCTTAATCACCTTCTCTCATAACTTCATGATGTGGCTAAGTAGTTTGATGCTTCTATACTTATTATAGCTTTGGATGTCCCTTTTGTTCTTATACAGAGGAATTAGCATACTAAGTTCTCACTTATCCGACATGTTGGTGGAATTATGGATCACATTAAACAAAGCTTGGTTAGCCTAATAAGACCTTCTTTGCCTATAATCTTCCATATAGTGTAATTTCCTACATATGTATCTTATTATTTAATAAATTAAATTATCAAAAACCTTAAAATAATTATAAGCCAAGCATACGAAGGATTGTACAATTATTTTAGATCTTTTATAATTTTAATTTATTAAATAATAAAATTCATATATGGCACAAATACAATATGTGATAATTAAGTAGCAAAAAAATTAATTTGATGTGACTCGCAAATTCATCCACATTATCAAAGAACTTAACATTAGGCTATTTTTACTAAAAATTGAAAGTTGAAGCATTCTAGCATCATTTTTTAAGTTCGAGCCAATATTACAAAATTGAGTAAATTTGAGTTTTTTTTACAATTAATATATTTTTAGTTAGAAAATTAAAGACAAATTAAAAGTATTTGATTATCTACAACTAAATACAACTTAGGTTATAATTTATATGAATTATCAACATATTGAGGAACTTAATAAGTTATATATAAAGAATGGTTGACGAGAAAAGAGATAAGTTAATCAAATTGAACTTGATTGTAAAATTTGAGAAATTTTAAAATTTATTGTAAGATATTTGATAAATAATGAACAATATCATATATTAAATATTATTTGGACTTCATTGGTATTTAAATTTTAATTAATGTTTAATTAAAATTATAATTATATTTCAATTAGATTACTAAAAAGTTTAACCTCAGGTATAAATAGGTTTAGATTCTAAAAAAGTTAACATTTCTCATCGTCTCTTTATCATTTTGAAAGTTTCCTCGACTTATTTGTGTGGATATTGTTATACGATAAAGATATATGCGGCTACAATAGTTAAGTTGAATTAGTTTTAGGATTAGTTTAAAAGGAATTTCAAGAAAAAGATTAAGTTACAGTACAAATTTATATTTATTGCAATTATGTATAAATTATATTATAAAATTTAAAGTAACTTTACTTTTTGAGAAATTAAATAAAAACTTTTATATTTATTCTATTACTTCTTAATAATTTATTAATTAGCAGATAACATAAATTCAAAAACTTTGATGCAATTAGGGTATTATGAGTACTATGATTAAGAGAATCAACAATAGTTCACCTAAGAAAACTATAACGAAGAGGATAAAGTTTTGAAACTAAAGAAAGATCGGCGGGGGCGGTGGTGGCGGCGGCGGTGGCAAGAGATCAATAAAGGAAAAAGACACAATCTAACCCGGGTGGCAACTACTGTTTACCGATTCTAACCGAAGCCTAACCTTCTTTTGAGTAGTGTAGATTGTAGAACCCTTTTTTAGTACTTTCATAGGTCACTAGTAGCCATTAGGTCGCAACTTTTTCTAACAGTGAAAAGTGGAAGCCACTGACTTTCCTTACCCTGAAAATGGGATTCAGACAGCTGATGGGCGGCATGTCCCACCCGGAAGAAATTGGGAGAACTAAGAGTTAATAAACCTAATCATTATGCGTCACATTGGCCCAACAATGCCACTAGTACCACAAGGGTCACATCTCACAGCTTTCTTTGTATCAAAAGTTCAGATGAACAGGGATTTGAATGTGCCAGTCTGACTGATTATCAGGCCTGTCACTTCTATACACGTGAATGAACGATAATGCCCTTCATGCACAATGTTTGTTTACTTCCGGAGTCTTTAAAGAGGGTTCAGTCTACTGTCTGAACTGTCGTGGCATGATTTACTTGTAATTCAGTCTTGAGTCTTGACATAAAATCGTAAAAATTAGTTATAATTTTTATTTTTCCTTTTAATATGGCTTTATCATTAACTAATATATACTATTTAACATTAATTATTAATAAGAATTATGATTAATAAAATTTATTTTATATTTTAAAATTTTAAATTAATTTTCAAAAATTAAAATATTTATATTTTATAATTATTTAATAAATATATAAAATTTAAAATATCTTAAAAGTAGACAATTTTAAATTTTTTAACATAATTACTTAAGATTAATTCTAAATAATAATTATTAATTCTAGTGATAAATAACATAAATCTGAATAAACTAATATTAAGGACTCTTGAAATCCATTTTTTTATTCTTATCATATATTGTTATCAAGATTATAGTTTAACTTAAATTTAAACTAAAACACGTAATTAGTTATTATTATATAAATATAATTACTACTTAATCTATTTAATCTATTATGTGTTTACGTGGAGCACCTTAGGAATAAGATATTAACACTCTCACACTATCATGTACCGTTTATGATACAATAAGACATCAGTAAATGTAAAGATTGAAGCTGTAAAAGTGGATATTTCCCTGTATACATTGCAATATCAATTAAAATAAAAAAGAGTTTGAGATGTTTGGCTTTATAAATTAAAACAATAACTTGTGTTCAATTTAAGGTCCATCAAATTAGATAAAATAATAATAATAAATTATGTGTACAAGCTTTATTCTCTCTATTATAATAAAGTTAAAAGTCTAAATATGAAATCACAATCAACTAAATAATCAGGTACACGTTGTATGATCTTTATATGAACATGCGACAAACCTTTGGTGATATGATTAACTAGCATGAGCTCAGAACTGATATGTTTGATAGTAATTGTCTTCGTTTTAATATGATATATGACAATCAAATACTTTATAGTGATATACTTGTTTCAACTTCTACTTTTACTATTCTTTGATAATAACGATGCAGTCACACAATACTGTCTATAGCCCCTAAATATAAGATGAAATTCCTTAACCATAATGAAAAAACCGAGGGGTTAATTATTTCGCAAACTTTCCGCAAATTTCCTTGGCATTAATAAAATAAAATCAAGCAAAATTGAAATAGTAAAAATACCAGAAATTTGGTAACGCAGTTCGGAACACCTTGTCTACGTTTGCAGGGCCCTCACCTAGCTTAATCACTTTCATTGAAGTACAATAGTTTTATCCAAGGCTTTACTGAGCCGACATTACTCAACCCTTGATACTATCACTCAACCTCACTTTCCGTGAAAGAATTTCACACCCAATAGTACGACTGCCTCGTACTAATCTCAAAAGAAGATTTTCTCAACAATATTTGATTAAAAAAAATAACTCAAGTGATCAATCAACTAAGAACAAAATAATAATACACTTAAGAAAAAGAAGACAAAGTTACTCTGGTTTGCATGTTTATGATGCAGACATCAAGAAGGCATTTAATGCTTCATAGCCATAATCCCAAAAACCAACGTGAGCTACTTTTTCTAGTGTGTCATTAATGCCTACTAAATAGCTCACTTCACCTTAGCTTCACTCTCACCAAATGTTAATCTCTTGAATGAAAAACAATAGGCACCACCGTAGCTCACTTCACCTTAGCTTCACTCTCACCAAGCGTTAATCAACTATCATCCAAAATACGCCCACAACCACGATTTTTCAACACCAAAAATATACTTCAATTAACTCAATAAGACCAACGTCCGCAGCATCAACACATGCTCACAGAAACAACCATACCGTAGCTTTTTAAAAAAGATACGTTATTCAGCTCTATCAATCACATGCGCCGAAAGCAGTATATTTTCTATCATAGCAACTCAACACCCACTACTCTAGTAACACACACACACTTTAGTTGCCGCAAAAAACACACCACTTAGTCTTTTTCCACTTACATGTTTTGATAGACTTCCGCAGTAATTAAAAGTGTGCATAATCCCAAAAAATTTGGCAGTAAAAACAATTTCAATATCACCATGATGATAAACTCTGACTCAAGATAGGATTCTTATTCAACTAAAAGATTATTCATATGGCTTTTAAATCCAAATCATTATCCAATTAATGTATTATATGTCCAATTAGTAAATAATGCCAAAGCACATATCCTAACAATCTCTCCCTTTTTGGCATTGTTTGTCACAAATATGAAACTCCACATAAATAATCATAATTGGACA
>JANIPN010000004.1:50644174-50658057 GCA_027478595.1 Erythroxylum anguifugum
CTATTCATATGGTCAATTACTATTCCTTTGGTCATTTTTGCATTTTCTCTTATAACTTTCTCATTTGACCTCCGATTTGCACGAAATTCGAACCATTGAATTTCTCAACAAGTCTTCTACCTTCTCTCACCAAAATGTAAAATTTTCAGATTAAGTTGAATTTCTCGAAAATTTAACCTCAGGTTCGTTTGAACCGCTTGTTTACTTTGCTTGCGATATGTATTCGATTTGCATTCGATTTTAATTCCGCGTTCGCTTTGCTTCCACCTTATGTCTATCGGTTTGATTTGCTTTGGCTTCCGTTTTCGTTTTGTTTCCGTACCTTGTTATTCGATCCGATTCGATTCGTTTCACTTTCGATTTCGAGCCTTCGATTTACTTTTGTTTCTGTTCTTTCGTTTCATTTTCCGGTTCGGATCCGAATCATATATAAGTATGAGAATTTCGGATTAAGAGGTTGGATATCCGGTTACGGGTTCCAACAATCCTAGTCAAGAGCATTGGAATGCATTGATTCATTTGTTGAGATCTTTGAAAGATACTATACATTATGGATTATCTTTTGGTGGTCATCCTCTTGTATTATTATGATGCTAACTGAGTTACGGAGAGTAATGATATTCACTCTACCAGTGGTTATATTTTTACCTTGGCAAGAGCTACTGTATCTTAGAAATCATCCAAGCAAACATGTATTGTGAGATCAATAATGGAGTCTGAGTTTATGGATTTGGAGCTGGCAAGACAAGAAGTTGAGTGGCCAATGAATCTCTTAGCAGATATCCTACTTTAGGAAAAACCAATTCCTCCTATGCTCCTTCATTGTGATTCGCAAGCTGCCGTTCATGTTGTCAAAAATAAGGCATATAATGTCAAAAGTAAACATGTCAGGTTGAAGCGTAAAATTATTTGTACTTTAATTAGACATGGTGTAATCTCTCTAAGCTATGTCAAGTCAAAGAGAAACTTAGCGGATCTGTTTACAAAAGCTTTAAGTAGAAAACTAGTTTCAGAACATGTTAAAGGAATGGGGTTGAGCCCACTTGTATAATAACCTCGTGATGGACGTCCGTCTGAGAAACCAAGTTCAATGGGTCAAACAAAGTTATGTGGTGACTTTTGAATGCTTTCAGTTACTAAATGTTATATTTTTACCACTTCTACTAATGCTTTCAATTATCTCTACAGATTACTCTTTATTCTCACCTAATAACGTTCATCTTGTTTTTTATATATATTTTGCCCATCTCATTTACTGAGACACATATATATGCACGTCTGAAATATACACATGCACATCAAACCCATCTCGTTTTTATTCAATCTTCAGTTTTCCTTATTCTCGGAGGCAGTTTCTATTCCACCCTTTAGAGTGCGCCGAAGCTACTGGACGAGGTGTTAACCCTAGGGTCGAATCCCGTTATCCTACTGCACCGTAGAGGAGAAATTTCTAACTTAGGATAACAATTTTTCATAAGGCCTTACATTCAGATAAGCCATTCCAATTTTAATTTCATTGCTATTTCGCTAACATCACTTATTGGTACCTGGAAGGGGAAGCTTCCATGTGAGCCATTCATAAGTAAGACTGACATTTTAACACCCAACGGGAAAAGGGAATTATTTGGTCTCCATGAGAAACATATTTCTACTTCCTCTAACAAATTGGGTCTTTTCAAGCAAAAAGTCTACGACAAATGGAAACCCAAAAAACGACTCACTTATTTACCAAGAATTCTCACTTTACCTAATAAGACAAAGTTTTTCACTTTTTAACAGCTGCATTTTGCGTTAGATCAGGGGCCCATTTTGTTTTCCTCACACTCTTCTTACTTTCGTCACCAACTTGTTCTTAGTTATAACAAATCTGAATTTTGCAGCGAACATGAATACCTTTGGATCACTAGTTGACACACCAGGTGTAGTTATAGTCGACATCTTGATATGGTAAGATTTAACCACAAGTGTCCAGCCAACTTTAAGTACTCATTCTAAGTTCAAGAAACGCACGCATTGTCAACAAAGCATAGTCCCCACAAGCATACGAATGGAAGAGTTGGAAATCTTTCAAAGAACAACAAAGTGATATAACACACACACGCAAAAGGTAGAAATAGGTACAAACAACAAAAGATCATGGTATTTTGTCCATGCACAAGCTAAAATGAGCACAAAAACCCTAATAATAAATCCTGCAAAGAGAAACCTTTTTTTTGCAATGACTTGGTTATTTATGTGAAAACACACGTAAAGACCAATAGTATTTACAAAATCACTTTTTTAAATTCCAGAAATAAAAAAAACTCGAGCTGATTCCACTAAACTTTATCATCAATCCAAAGACCATAAAGTAGAACATGTGTTGTATAAAATTCAAGTATTGTAGTGACACAAAATTGAGAATAATTGTAGTTTCCCTTTATTGGATGAACCTAAAAGCGTAAATTAGTTTCATAGTAACCATACTCGAAATCTTTTGGAAACTATTGAAAAAAAATGACCAATACTTTGCACTTCCAGTAATAAAAAATATGGGAGAACACAATTCATCCATTTTAATTACCTTATAATTAGCAAAAAAGAAAAAGGAAGAATGACAAGCTTAGAAATTATCATGCATGTAAATCATTTTTATACATTGGGCAGACACAACGTGTGTAGGTTAGTTCGCAGGAAAAAAATCAAGTTATTTGGACCTGAATGAGTGAAAAGGTAAACTGCTAATTTTCGAATACAAGATATCCATCCTAGTCAATATGAACCCTGGACGAAGAAAGATAGGAAAAAGGAAGCTTAGATTAGGTTAGGTTAGTTTTTCTAAAATATTAATTAATTTAATTTAATTAATATCTAATGTGAAATTTAAAATATACTTGGCATTCACGTAGAGCTAGTTACATTAACATAGAATCAAACGTTGGATTTTTTTATAAAAAATTTAAAGTTTGAATATTTTATTGTTACTTTTTAAATTTCAGACTAAAATTAAGTAACATTTAGAATTTTTGGATAATTTACCCTATTTTAATTTGCGACCTAAAATTCATCTTATTATGTTGAAATGTGGATTACAAAAATGTTTAAAATCTCATGAAAAATTCAATATTCTCACAAATTAAATGCACTTGGAATAAGATTATTTCAAACCATAGGTAAAACAACTATTAAAAATTAAGATATTTTGTAATAATCATAGTAATGACTAATTGGCAGATTGCTAATTAACAATTTTCCAAGTTTCAATGCATATTTATACTATCCATAAATTCTAAAGTGCCTATTTGTTTCCATTTTTTTTAGTTTTTAGCTTTTGTTTTCAAATTTAGTAAAAAATATATTTTTTAAGTTTTTGGTTTTTGGTTTCTACTTTTAGTTTTGTTTTCTTCCGGTGATTCTTGTTTTTTTGTTTCTTTTCATAATTTGAATAGCTATCAACTAAATATATATTATTTAATTATTTAATATATTAATTACTAATATATTATGTTTAATTAATCATAATTTTTATTTTAAAATTTTATTTAATTTATAATTATCACCAACAATAAAAATATAACTATGTTGACACTAACAATTAGACAAGTTTTTGTTTTTATTTGAAAGAAAAATAGAAACTAAAAAATACGAAAACTAAAAATTACAACAGAAAAAATATGTGAAACCAAACACCCCAAAATATTTTTCTACATACTCTAGCACATAGGAAATATTAAAAATATTTATTAATATGTGAATAAAGAAATAATGGAGAATTTATGTCTTAATTTCTCAATTTTGGTGTAGATCTTTCATTTTGAAGGAATTATAGATTTAATTGAATTAATTTAGATATATGTAAATTAATTCAGATGTAATTTGTTATATACTTTTATTTATAGGAACTTGTTTGTACAAATGAAATAATATATAAAATAAGAAACAATAAAATTGTCTTTAATGACTTGACAGTTCAAATTAAGAATAGAAATTGGACATAAAATAAAACAACATTATTTTTAATAAAGTGACGTCGTTTGTTATATTAATATAAATCGGACCTCCGGCTGGGCTAACTTATTAGAAAATCTTCATCGTCAACTCAAGTCTGACCAGCCCAGTTGCCATCTTGAACGATTCCAAAATTCCACGAAACGGAGGGCGGAAGAAGACACTAGTGGAAGAAACAGAGACCACGCATCCAGAATAATATCAAGCACGTGACTCGCGCGTGGGGGGGACAATATACTAAAGTCAACCGGGGGTGAGCAGGGTCTTAAACTGCGCACATACTTGCAGTGCAAGACCGGGCCGTGCGTGGTAGAAGAGAAGAGGGCAGGCAATAAAAGGAAGGGGGGTAATAGAGAGAGAAAATTCTTAGCGAGCGTTGTTAGGGAGAGAATTGGGGGTAACTGAGTTGGGTCGCCCGAGTGGAGGGACCGAATCAACAACGTAGGAGAGACAAGAGAACGCAACACAAAGTGCTAAGTCGTCTAAAATCACACAAGAAAAATTAAGAGAAAAAATAAAAAGGGAAAAAAAGGAAGGGGAGAACTGAGCGGCAGGTGGGGAGAGGGAGAGTTGGGGAGTGGCAATAGCAAAATAAAAATAAAAATGGGGAAGGAGGTTATTAGTCTCTCTCTTTCTCATTGTTATCGTTACAATTCCTTCTCCAACCCTAAGTCTTTCTGTCCAACTCTTATTATTCCCATTATCCTTGACCAAACCTCTCTATATCTCTTTTGTTTTGACTTTCCCTTTTTTCTCCTTTCTCTGCTCTCTGTTCTTTCCTTCTCTTCCCCTTTTTCTCTTTCTTTCTGCTCTCTGCCCTTCTACTCTGCTAGAGCATTCGGTGGTAGGATCAGGTAACTATTCTGTCTCTTGGATTATTGTTGTGGGGCATGGGGGGAGGGGGATGTCGCTTCTTGGCCGTTTGGGTTTTATGGGGATTGTTTGGAGTTCGCTTGATCAATGTGGGATTAAGTGCTTTTTTTTTTGTTTGTGAATTTTGGTTTCAGTGAGTTTGTCGTTGTTGGGTCTCGTTTTGATTGATTGATTTTGTGTGGTTTGTGTTCGTTCTTCTGTTGGGGGTTGTGGGACACGATTAAAGATTATTAGAGATTCTGCATTCTCTGCTGTGTTTGTTTTCACATGGTTATTTAATTGAGATAAGGTCGCTTGCTGGATTTACGTTTTACTGATTATATTGGGATGGAGTTTTCTAGTTTTCTTCTGAAAAAAAGTTGTAGTTCCTTCATCATAATGCTTATGATTGATCAGAGTTATGTATCTGGTTTCCGTTTTAGTTATCTGGATCTGCCATTCACAGAATTTAGAAACCTTTGATTTCCACTGGGGAAATATTGGTATGGTTTAATTGTGTGGTTGGCCAGATCAATGGTATTGTGTGTTCTCTTTACTCTCACAATTTTGTTCGATGGGTCCTTTTGGGTGCACAAGATGTTATGAATTTCCTCCTTCTTGTGATAGACAGTTTGTGGATGCTGCATTATACATGGTTCTGCTTGCTTTTTAATTGCGATAAGCCAAATCAGATTTCTTTCCCTGTTTGTCATTCACAATGAGATACTTGCAGTATAATTTTGACTTGATTTGGCCTTAAAACAGGTTTTGGAGTTGGCAGTTCTTATGCCATCATTATATCCCATGGCTTGATTGGAACAAGAAAACAGAGGGAATAAAAGCTTTCATCTATGGATGAGTCAGGTCTTTCTCATTTTGATGGCATTGGAAGTGCTATAAGGAAAAAAAGAAGCCGAGCATCCCGGCGGCCTAAGCCTGATGCTCAAGCATTTGCAGACAGTATTGATCACTCATCCTTATCAACATCAACACCTTCAGGTGATGCAAGCAATGCGGCAATTGATGGTAATACAGATGTTAATTCTAGGAGGAAAGAGTTTAATGTCAACCACTGCATGCCCAGGATTCCTTCAGCTTCTGGAGTTGAAGCTGAAAGGGGCCATACAAGAAATAGGGAAGGTGGGGGGTATAATGCATTTTGTGGCAATGATCCAATGCAAAGTGTGATGCACAATAAACGCTCTAGTGAAGGTATCCTTGCCCCCGCTAATTGGAAAAGTACATCCAGATTGGATATGGAGTCGAGAACTATGAATGCCAATGGAAGGAATGGAGAAACTCATAAATCAGAGCAATCAGAAGATTCTATGGCTAATGATAATAAGGTCAAAAAAGTTAAGCTTAAGGTTGGTAATGTCACGCGTACAATTAATGCGAACTCAACAACTAATGGGGCAGCTTCTAGAGCAGATGCTCAATCATTGGACTTGCCCAAATCACGACACAAACAGAATCTTCTGGTACTTCTATTAACTATGTCCAATAATTGTTGTAACCTTCATATTGTTTGCGGGTAATTGCGTTAATCGTTTTCTTCCTACATTTGATCTAGTTATGTGTAAACATTGCTTCATTCAATGTCATGCACTGATCTGCTTGTGTGCAACGACTGATGCTCAAGTATGCATGTGTTGTTTGGCCAATTCTATTTTCCTACAGTAAGAACTGTATGGACTCTACCATTGCATGATGGCATTGCCTGTTAAATTTAGGAAGTTTCTAGCTGGAAGGAAAATTTTGCGCAAATAGTGTGGATTGTGTGGGGAATACCTATGGCCTATTCTTTCATTCGGAAGTCGCAACATAAGCTTTGAATACATGCAGTCACTTGCAAACTACAGATGTTTGGCTAAACCAAGTTGTGCTGACTGTGAATAAACCTGTCATATTTGTCCCCCACCCGGACATTTCGGCATTCTTGTTTGCCACTAGGCCACAGGTTGATGGTTTGCCAATTTATGAATTTACTTTATCTTCACATTTATATGTGTCATAACTCCAATTTTCTGTTAGATTTGTGTGTTTGGAATAACATGGTTTCTTTTTGGCATGTTTGTGTTACTTTACTTTTATGGAGATATCTTTGGTATTAACGCGTGCTGTCCCACATAATAAATGCTTAAATTATTCATCAACATCAGAATCTCGTGCAGTATCATCATTAAATCATTTTTTCCTTGCAGGGTAATTTAGAGGAAGACAATTTTACTTCAGATAGGAGGACTGGTTTGCAAGGAGTCCCTTGGAAGGATTTCTCTAGCAGTGGTTTTACTCTTGGAAAAGAGACCTATTCAATGAGGAGGGTGCCTGGAAAAGGAAAACAAGGTGATAAATCTGAACCACTTCGTAAGAGTAAGCGAGTCCCCAAGAGGCGTGTACTGGATGAGGAAATTGATGAAGACGATGAAGACGATGAGATTCGATACTTGGAGAAACTCAAGAATAAGGGGGCATCAGGGTATGGTGAAGATGATGAAGAATCAAACAGGAAACAGCGAAAGCTTTCTACAATGGGAAACGGTGGTATGCTAAGAATTGATAAAGATGGGAAGAAATCAAAAACAGAAAGAGAATTGGAGGACACAGATTATGAAGAAGAAGAAGCTCAGGTGTCTGATGATGAGCTTGAAGGTAATCATAAGAAGAAGAAACAGAAAAAGGAATCTGTTGATTTGTTGATGGATGGTAAGAGGGAGATGACTCTAACTTCTCGTCAACGCGCACTTCAATCAAGCAGAGATGGCTCTTCTACTGCTGGCGCAAACTTTATTGAATTTCCCGATGGGTTGCCGCCCGCACCATCAAGAAGTATGTATCAGTTGCCACCATTGCGATGTTATGGTTGATGAGAATTCTGTTAGGATTTTCATTATGATCTTTTCTTTTAATTGCCCCGTTTGTTTTGTTCCATACAGAACAAAAAGAGAAACTTTCTGAAGTGGAGATGCAACTAAAGAAATCAGAGGCTGCTCAGAGACGAAGATTGCAAGTTGAGAAGGCTGCTCAAGAATCTCAGGTTCATTTTTTTTCTCTTTGTTTATATTTCTTTTGGTTTGAAATTGCAGTTGTGCTATAGTTATGCTTCAGATGTGCGAGTCCTAAGCTTGGAGTTTCTTTGAGTGCTGTAGGCAGAGGCTATAAGAAAAATTCTTGGTCAAGATTCCAATAGAAAGAAACGAGAAGAGAAATTGAAAAAACGTCATGAAGAATTGGCAAAGGTATGTAAACTGTCTGAAAATCTTTTCCTTTTATCTAATAATACAAAGGTATGTGCTTGATTTCTCAAACTTATTTCATACAGGAAAAAGCTGCCAGTGCCCAGATGCTTGCCTCTAACACCATAAGATGGACTAGTGGTCCTACAGGAATCACTTTGACATTTTCCAAAGACATGGGTCTGCCTAGTCTATTGGATTCTAAACCAGTCAGGTATCTTGTGTCTCCTTCGAATTGCTATACGTACCTCAATACAGCATAAATACATAGCTTTCAATGTTATGATCAGATTATTATGTATTTCTGACCCATTTGCTTCTGATCTAAAGCTATCCTCCTCCGCGTGAAAAGTGTGCTGGTCCGACTTGCACTAACCCATTTAAATATCGAGACTCCAAGACAAACCTTCCGCTTTGCAGTCTAAAGTGCTACAAAGCCATGCAGGAGCAAGGAAATTCAGAAGCAGATGGGAGGTGAAACTGCAACTTGCTTGATCCTTGTTTAAGCGTTGTTAATGTATTTTGTAGTTTTAGACTGACTAGAGAGCATTTTGAATAGCAAATTTTAGTTCACTACAGAGCTGTGAATGGTTCATTTGCTGCCGTTTTACAGCTTCACATTTTGGTATATGAATAGCTTTCCTCCATTATGGTGTTCTTTCACTGTTCTACTTCACCGCCTCCTTCGCCCTGTTGTCTATGTTAATCTTTCATCTTCCACTTTCACTTAAGAGCAATAGAGGTCTGGTTGTCCTTTGGCTGTTTGATGCAAAAGAGGGGTATTTAAATAGCTGGGAACTTAATTTTATTGTCTTAAATTCGTTATAACCCAAAATTTCCACGTTAGCTTGCATTTGTCCCTTCGGAGTAGGGATGGCAGTAGGTTTTTAACCCGATTAATATTCGCACTACTCGACCTAATGAATTTAGATATGAATAGTAAATCGTAAAAATCGATGGATATGGATATGGGTTGAGTCATAAAAAATAGATATGGATATGGATAGAGTAAAACTTGAACTATGGATACTCATATTTTACCTGTTTTTTATTAACTTTATTTTTTCTTGAATATTTATGGTTAAATATAATAAAATATTAAAATTTTATACGAATAAATAACTTTAAAATCTCCACTTTACTTTTCAGTATTCACATTTTTCATCATATTTTATTTTCTTATAGGGTGATAATAATGCAAATGATATGAAGATGGAGTTTTAAATGTTGTGGAGTTCACGTAAAGACAATTTGAAACTTTAGTTATTTCAATCTTTGTTCCAATTCTAAATTGTGAAAAATGTATGTTGTCTTTGTACTAAATATTATAATTTTTATTATTCCAATTTTATGATTTTTTTTAATACATACAAATCAAAATCTTGACTTATTATTATTAAAGTAATTTTGATTTGGAGCGTTCGCAAAAATCTACTCTTTATATTTTCTATTTAGAAGTTATATTTTTATGTACTATACAACCCGATGGATATCCAAAAACCCGAACAACCCAATGAATTTGGATATGGGTAGTAAATTGTAAAAACCGATGGATATGGATATGGATATGGGTTGAGTCATAAAAAATAGATATGTATATGGGTAGAGTAAAATCCGAACCGAACCCTACCTATTGCCATCCCTAAGTACGATGCATGCATCCCATCGGTTTTGGTTGTATATTATTAGTTTAGTTGTGCATATTGTTGTGAAAAGCATTATAGTATAATTACGGTATTCAAGTGGAAGAATGTTGAATTAATTAATGTGGACTAACATAATCTTATGACAAGTAACATTTTAATCATATTCATATGATATTTCAACCATGAATGAACATTATATCATCAATCGTATTATGTACTCTTAGGTCCATTCACCAATCTTACCCTAACTAACTTGTTGGACATATAACTCACCAAAAATATGTATTTTAATTTAATTGATATATTCGTAATGCATTCTTGTAATCGTTAATTTAGGTAATTGTAAGAAGAAGCTTAGTGAATAAAAATTAAAAGATCTTAAAATTTTCTATTGTGTTGATTCGTGTTTTGTAGCAAATTATGACTTTCAATTCAAATTTCATCATTTTTATGAAGTTTCTGATTTTGTTATTTGTACATGGTAATATAATAATCTTCACAAATTCATTGTTATTGTTGTTGCCCAAAATTTCAACATAAAAATCTTCGAATAAACTACTTATATGCCAACAGCCTGAAGAATCAATTAAAAACCAGATATATTCGATGTTTATTCTTGATTTGAACATCTTCTGGAAAGTGTTGGCACTGCACAGCGCCACTGCCAGCCATAACTGGAACCAAATAGTTTTGCAATTTTTTAATTTTTCATGTATAATTTGCCACAATCCGATGGCTTTAAGTAACATGCCAACACCAGACAAGGAAGTTCTTTGCCACTTTCTTCCAGTTACTTTCCCGATAGTATAATACAAATTGTTAACTTTTTTAATTAATAAGTAAAACAAATGACCAGAACAAGAACAACCAAATTTATTGCCCGCACGGGTTGCCTCAGCGGTAAACTATCAGGGTCAGTTGGAACAAGGTCCTAGGTTCGACTCTCGGTAACGACAGAAATGGACCGCTCTGGTAGAGGACTGCTGAGGATCAGACCGTGGTTCAATCCCCCAGCGATGATCGGGCCTGCGACTGGGGGCCCTTAAAATTGGGGATCAACCGTTTGGAACAAGAACAACCAAATTTATTTGTATGTTATCGAACAAGAATAAATTTGTAATATTAATTTAGACAATTAAAGACAAAACATAAATGCCAAAATTTGATATAAGCATTGACCATTTTAGAATAAAGCTGCAGTGTCCGAATTATCGTGTGCATTACCATTTCCCCGTCATGATGACTGGCACTTCCACATTAATATTAGGCAAAAAGCCGTAGGGGCATGCTGGTCATTCAGATGAACAAGAGAGGCATAGCATATAACTAATCCCCTTTTGCATTTCCAGCTGTGACCACGGCATCACGTGGCCCCACCCAACACCTTAACCTAACTCATTGCCTAACCATAGTTAAATCTTAACTTGACTTCTCTCAATCTCTCACCTTTTTAACACTACTCTTCCTCTGTACACTCTACGCGCACACTCTTCCACTTCAACAATGGCCGCGATACACACTCTCTTCTTATTTCTCGCTCTCTCTGCGCTTGCCACCAATGTCTCATCTCACAACATCACCGCAATGCTCGACCCTTTCCCTGACTACTCTCAGTTCAGCAGCTTTTTGACGCAAACAAAGCTAGCCGACGAAATCAACAGTCGTCAGACCATCACTGTCCTCGCTCTCAACAATGCCGCCATGTCCGCTCTGGCAGCCAAACACCCGCTCTCCGTCATTAAAAACGCCCTCAGCCTCCTCGTTGTGCTCGACTACTACGACCCTGCCAAGCTCCACCAGATCTCCAAGGGCACAACACTCTCTACCACCCTCTACCAAACCACTGGAACCGGCGTTGGAAACTTCGGTTTCGTCAACATAACCGATCTTCAGGGTGGTAAAGTTGGCTTCGGTTCGGCTGCGCCGGGGTCGAAACTTGACTCGACTTACATAAAACCTGTCAAGCAAATACCTTACAATATATCTGTTCTTGAGATTAGCTCGCCGATTATTGCTCCTGGGCTTTTAACGGCTCCAGCCCCGTCGGCATCCGGCGTTAACATAACGGCAGCTCTAGAAAAAGCTGGATGCAAGACGTTTGCAGGTTTGCTTCAGAGCAGTGGAGTTATTAAGACCTACGAGTCGGCCGTTGAGAAAGGTTTGACCATCTTTGCACCAAACGATGAGGCGTTTAAAGCTGCTGGTGTTCCAGATCTCACTAAACTAAGTAATGCTGAGGTCGTCTCCCTACTACAATTCCATGCTACTCCTAAGTACAATCCTCTCGGCTCGTTGAAGACCACCAAAGATCCCATCTCCACTTTGGCTACTAATGGTGCAGGCAAGTTCGATCTATCGGCTTCCACCGCCGGCGACGAAGTTACGCTCCACACAGGAGTAGACTCGTCCAGAGTCGCCGACACGATTATTGACTCTCCTCCTCTCGTCATTCTTTCTGTTGATAATGTGTTGCTACCAGCTGAGTTGTTCGGGAAGTCGCCATCTCCAGCACCAGCTCCGTCGCCTGCAAGCTCACCGTCTCCTTCCCCGGCGACCACCCCATCTCCCGCCAGCGTGGAGGGGCCATCGCCGTTGGCAGCTTCTCCCCCCGCTCCGCCGGCGGGGACCCCGGGCGGAGCTCCGACGGATTCACCGGCCGGATCGGAGAATAGCACATCGGATAAGAATGGTGGAGTCCACGTGGGGTCTTCTGCATTGTCCGTCATCCTCTCTGCAGTAGCTCTTTGTTCGTTTCTAATGGGCTGAAACGTAATTATGTACGTGTGTTGTATTTACTTTTAACGGTTTAAATCTCTCTTCATCTTCTTTTGTTTGGATTTTTGAATTGTTAGCCTGTTATTTTGGGCCACAGGGAGTTTTAATTTAAATGAGGGTTATGTGAGCTGTTTTTTAATGTTGGCTTTAGTGCTCGACAGCTTATTTTTAATTCAATTTTTAGTTGTGTATTGTCATCGGAATACTTTTAATCCTTTTAGATTTATGGATTCCATATGGACATGGTGATTGGAATGCGAACTGATCCCACGTGGAGAGAGAAAGTGCGTTGGGGTCTAGTACATGGTGGGTGGTGTCCACCATGTTGTTTCTAGGGTCTAGTAGAACCATCTTTCCAGAGTCGGTGTTCTTTAAAAAAGAGAAAAAATAAGATTTGGTTTTTGCATCGACTAGAAAGGAGTCTCGTCTCGTTAGAAAACTCTTATAATTACCTCTACTTTCACCCGTGTGCTGGATATTGGAGTTAGAAAATATGAAATTGGATGGAGTTATTGTTATAATTACCTGTACTTTGACCCGTGTGCTGGATGTTGGAGTTAGAAAATATGAAATTGGATGGAGTTATTGCTATAATTACCTCTACTTTCACCCGTGTGCTGGATATTGGAGTTAGAAAAATATGAAATTGGATGGAGTTATTGTGGTTGAGCGTGAGAATGAAACGGACTAATGCATGGGGACCATGCCGAAACCGTGAAAGGGGATGGCTTGTAGCCAGCTGTACCCACCTTTACCTCTGGTCCGCCATTGGCCGTAGGTTGTAACTCTTAACCCGTAGTTGTTCTGCCTTTTGATATTTGCACTTCCAAATTACAGTACAAAAGCATGTGCAGTTGAACATTATACAAATCATGATAAATTTTGTGGGGCGATCGGTTTCGAAACTGGAGAAGTATTATAAGTGGGAATTTAATTTCTCCCGTGAATAAGTGGATTTTCCCAGCCAAAAACTACTTACCAGCCAGACATGGTAAGTAACTGGAAAGTATTATTACCTCTTCGAGCTCTTGCTTCAATTTTTCAATGTAAACAAGGACCAAATTATATAAACAAAATCGGCTACTCTTCTAGTGTGTGTTCTCTTTCAGTCTACATTTGCATAACAAATGACTGCAATGGGACGACTACTTGTTCCAATTAACATTCTGATAGTATCCCGAAAACAATAAGGAAAAATATGTATTTGCTATAGATTTCTGTAAAGGAATACAAACGATAAACTGGTTTCGAGGACCAGAAACTTCTAGCCTAGGGCTTACTCACACAATCAGTATACGCAGTAATCCTCCCTCCTCACATCTACTGCTTATTTATACTAAGAATCTGTTAGAAATAACAGATTCGGTTAGCTGACAACCAATCATGA
>JANIPN010000004.1:50874607-50890354 GCA_027478595.1 Erythroxylum anguifugum
ATGGAAAGGAAGGAAGCCTAATATCTCTTACTTCCATCCATTTGGTTGCAAGTGTACTATATTGAATACAAAAGAAAATTTGGATAAATTCGATTCTAAGACTTAATTTTCTAGGATATTCATTATATTCTAAAGCTTATAGGGTTTATAATCTTACTTCTAAGACTGTTGAAGAATCTATCCATGTCAAATTTGATGATAGCTCTCAACCGAATAGAAGGAATGATACTGATAATGAAACCTTATCAGTACCCTTAGTTGATAGTGAGGATGTCATCATCAGATACTCCTTTAGACAAAGTAGAAGATATTCCTAAAATCTTGGTTTAAAAAAGGATTGGAGATATAAGTCTTCTCACCCAAAAGATCTGATTATAGGAGAAACCTTAGAAGGTGTGAGAACTAGGTCGAAATTCAAAAGAGAAGCAAATGTAGCCTTTATTTCTGAAATAGAGCCTAAGAAAATTGATGAAGCTCTTCAGGATGAAGCTTATATTTTAGCCATGCAAAAGGAGCTAAACCAATTTACTAGGAATAAAGTTTGGTCTTTAGTTCCCAGACCTTCTAAAAAGTCTATCATAGTAACCAGATGGGTTCTTAAGAATAAACTAGACGAGTCAGGTAGAGTAAGTCGTAACAAATCTAGATTAGTAGCTTAAGGCTATAATCGACAAGAAGAAATAAACTATAATGAAACTTATGCTCCTGTAACCAGATTAGAAGCTATTAGGATCTTGATTGCATATGTTGTTTGTCATGATATAAAGCTATTTCAAATGGATGTGAAAAGTGAATTTTTAAATGGTTTTACAGATGAAGAGGTTTATGTAAAGGAAACTCCTGGTTTCGAAGACTCTAAAAAACCAAACTATGTCTATAGACTTCATAAAGCTTTGTTTGGATTGAAATAAGCTCCTCGATCTTGGTATGATCGTCTAAGTTCTTTTTTGATTGAGTGATTTTAGTAAAGGACATGTAGATAAGATGTTATTTAGAAAATGCGTTAAGAATGATTTTATCACAGTACAAATATATGTTAATGATATTATCTTTGGTGCAACGTCTAAAAAGTTATGTACCAGTTTTGAGAATTTGATGAAGAATGAATTTAAGATGAGCATGATGGGTGAATTAAAATTCTTTCTTGGGTTACAAGTTAAGCAAACCGAAGAAAAGATTTTTATTCATCAACAGAAATATATCAAAGAACTGCTGATTAAATATGGAATAGAAAAATGTGAAACCTATGTCAACTCCTATGCATCCTTCGAACCTTTTATTTAAGGATGAAGCTAGTAAGAAGGTTGATCAAACCCTTTTTAAAGGAATCATTGGTTCTTTACTTTACCTTACAATAAGCAGACCTGATATTTTGTTTAGTGTTTGTTTGTGTGCAAGATTTCAAGCAGATCCTAGAGAACCTAACTATATTGCTATCAAAAGAATTTTGAGATATCTATCAGGTTCTACTAATCTTTGCTTAATGTATGAGAAAGGTAAATATTTCAGGTTAATTGGCTATTGTGATGTCAATTACGCTGGAGACAGGATTGATGGGAAAAGTACGAGTAGAGGCTGTTATTTTCTTGGCCACAACCTAGTTTCTTAGTCAAGTAAGAGGTAAAGCTCAATTTCTCTATCCACTACAGAAGCTGAATATATGTCAACTGCAAGTTGTTGCTCACAGACGTTGTGGATCAAGTACCAGTTAGAGGATTATTCAATACAAGAAGAACAAATCCTAATCTTCTGTGACAACACAAATGCTATCAACCTATTGAAGAATCCAATACAACACTCGAGGGTAAAGCATATTGAAGTTAGACATCATTTCCTATGAGACTACATACAGAGGAAGATCGTTAGTCTACAGTTTGTTGAGACGAATTATCAATGGGAAGATATCTTCACTAAGCCATTGAGTGAAGAAAGATTTAAAGAAATCAGACGAAACCTGAATATGGTAGTTTTAATTAATCAATCGTCTGACACGTCATGACCCAGATGATCTTCTTAGTTAAGAAGATAAAAAGTCGTAAGATTTCAAAGTAACAGCAATAGTAAGTTATAGACGGTAATTTCTTTCATGAGAAAGTTTTGGAGGGAAATCTTCTCAAAGCCTTGGGAATATCATCTACTCTAGAACACTTTTAAAAATACCTTGAAATCGACTTTTGTAGAACTCTTAACAAAACATTTCATTACTCTCTTTTTGATATCAAGTTCTCCTTGCTTACACTCTCAAATTCAGAAACTAACATCATCACCTTGAGAAATACATTTGTACGTTTAGTTTTTTTTAACTACAGATAAAAATGGAGCAATCAATGACTTATGGAAGGCACGTTGATTTCGATTCCTTGAAAAAGAACCATATGGACATCGAACTAGAGATTGATGCAGCTGGATGGAAGAACTTCTTTCAGGTCTGTGAAACAGTTTACCTAAATGAAGTATATGAGTTTTGGAAGAATGCAAAGGTATTAGACAGTACTTTAGTATCAGTGGTGGATAGATTGTCGGTCATTTTGATACTGGAATCAATCGAGAGAGTTAGTGAATGTCCAAGTGTTGGAGCGAAGGTGGCTCATAAAATAAGATGGATGACTCAAGCCAGTGTAGAGAAGGCACATACCAATTGACAACTCTATGGATGTAGTGACCGAAAGGAGAAGAAGGCCTCAACTCTTATTCTGAAGGCTAGGGTTCTACATGCGCTACTCCTTCATTGTGTTCTACCAAGAATAGGATCGAAGAATGTGGTGACAACGATAGATGAACAATACCTGTTCCATCTACTTAATCATCAGCCCATAGATCTTCCACACCTCATCCTTAATTACATGATGAAGTCGAAGAGAGACTTGAATGCCCTACCGTATGGTATGCTGCTAACAAGCATCTTCAGAGATTCTGAAATTTTTATTGAGAGAGGAAACAGAATGAAGATGAACATTAAAAGCGTCATTAACGCGACAACTGTCAGTAAAATGGGCTTGAAGAATAAAGAAAAGGAGGATACAGAGTCTATGATGAAAGCAAGGATTGAGGGGGAGCGTGTCGTTTTGAGTGAAAAGGTTACTCCCACAAGGAAGACAAACTCTCAATCCACTGGAAGAATGTTTACAGATGAAAAGAAGAAACCGTTAGATGAATTAATGAAAGTTAAGATGATTTCTCGTAGAGAAGAAAGCCAGGTGCTACAGTCTAAAAGACAAGTGTCTCTAAAGAGAAAAGGGGGAGACACTTCATTCCAAAAAATCCAAACAACCAAGACTAGTAACCCTGCGTCAACAAGAGCAGAAGAAAGGGAAAGGTCTGACTCATGGTGGAGATTCTAGAATGAAAGCACCACAGGCAATTAGATCTTTAGTCTCAATTTTGCAAGAGGAGCCAGCAAAATTGACTAAAGAAACAGAAATTAAGAGGAAGTTGGTGTTTGAAAGAAGGAAACCTCAACCTTAATTAAAAAAACTCCTCCTAGGCTGGTAGAAGAAAGTAAGAAGCAGAAGACAAGTCATAAAAAGAGTACTCCAACCGATGTTCAACAAAAGAAAAAGTCAGTTGAACACAGTTCAGCACAGGTTAATCCTTCTCAACCTATGAGAAAAGAGGATTTGAAACTGAAGATGATTGAAGAAGCTATGTCTGTAAGGAGAAGAAGCTCAATAATTATAAGAAAACCCTTGAGAACATTGGTCACGGTACAATTCGAACCAATTTTGGTAAATAGTCGATCAATACATCTGTTAAATCATGGAGAGAAAAGGTTGTATGGTGTTCTGCGAGATGAGAAGTCAGAACCATATCCAACACAGATGAAAAAGGAGAGATATACTATTTACCCAATCACAAAAAGAACAGATCAAGATTGTACCAGACATACAACCAAGACCTTCAATTGTACGCAATGAAGATAAAGGGAAGAAGAAAATGTATCCAGAAGGGAATACAGATGATCTGACAGAAGATCAGATAGAAGCAAAAGTGAGGAATATAGATGAGGCATATTATGCAGCTCAACAGAGAGGAATCTATGTTTCACAACATATCTCAAAAGCATCAGGAAGTCAGTGTGGACACTTCACCACAAATGAAACTTCTCAGGTAGTTGGCAGAATAATAGACGGGCAGTGCAAACAATCAGAATTGGAGGTATTAATTTCAACATAGAGACTCTTGTGCACCTAATCATGCACTTTAGACGTTGGAGCTCTATATCTT
Organism: Erythroxylum anguifugum; assembly: GCA_027478595.1. Taxonomy (NCBI): domain Eukaryota; kingdom Viridiplantae; phylum Streptophyta; class Magnoliopsida; order Malpighiales; family Erythroxylaceae; genus Erythroxylum; species Erythroxylum anguifugum. The sequence goes on from JANIPN010000004.1 coordinate 50,878,832, forward strand.
CATTTAAAGATGTACTACACCTTCTTGGAAAACCAGTTCCAAAGCTACCTAGGCTTGATGATCTTGATCTCCCTGAAGGAAACCTATTATTCAAACCTCCTGTTTTCACAATCATTGAATTAGATGTCTTACTTTCAGAACCATTTGTCGCTACAAACTTCCTTCCATCAAGAACACCCCAACATGATCCTACTATTGGTTTGGAAGAAGTTAGTCACATACAGCAGGGGAGTCATGAAGCCTTAGTCAAGGAAATTGAAGAAATTCATGACAAGGTTGATGAACTGCGTGACTCAATGGGTAATTTACATGAGGAAGTAGCTTATTTACTAGTTTCTATGGAAGAAGACCTCAAGTTAATCCGCAATGATATGCAACGAATATTCTTTGAAATTATGAAGCATTTTCGATGAAGATTTTTGATTAACAACAAATAGGGGGAAAAGAGTAGAAGAAGGGAAAGATAGGAGAAGAGCAGAAGAAGAAGAAGAAAGAACATGGGGAGACCAGAGACAAGAAAAAGAAGATAGTATTGATTACAAAATTTTCAATTGTATATCTTCTTATTCGGTATATAAATAATACTCGATTATATTTCTAAAATTATGATTATTTGTTATCATCAAAAAGGGGGAGATTGTTAAATCAAAATGACTTCAAGTTTAATAATTTTGATGACAATCAAATAATAATAATATTAGAAATAAATGAACTGTTTTGATAAGTTTGTTAAGCGTGCAGCAAAACACAGAAGAAGCGCGGCAAAACACAGAGGATACAAAGCACAGATGATACAAAACACAGAAGGAAGAAAAGAAAGAAGAAGAGTAAAAAACACAGACGATAGGAAGACGAAGACACAATAGCACGTCGGACGGTTAATCAGTTAGAGTTAGTTATAGAACTCAACTGAAAAACGGTTTCTATAAGAAACAAGAAGCAGTTATCAAGAAGCAGTTGGAGACAAAAGCTATAAATACATGTCGTAGTCTAAGACTTATCAAGTTGTTGAACAAGTTTTTGAGAACATTAGTTTTTGAACTTCAACGTTTAGCTTTCAAGTTAAAATTTCTGTATACGTTGTGCAAATCACGAGAGCAATCTTTACTGTAACAAAGCTCGCAATATCTTTCTAGTGAAAGAAAGGAAAAGTTGAAAGCCTGAAGAGGCTAAGAAAGTGAAAACAATACTTTGTGTAAGAGACCTGAAGAGGCTCTGTGAAAGAAAGAATACTTGTACATTTGGTGAAGATTAGTAAAATCTCAGAAGAATTCTGAGAACTGGACGTAGCCTAAGGTTTGGGGTGAACCAGGATAAAATCGTCGTGTCCATCTTCTAACTCTCTACTTTAATTTCTATTGTTTATATACAAATGTATAGAATTCAATTGCGATTTAATCACATAGATATTTTTCTTATAAATATTGTGATATTCACTTAATAGCTTTGAAAGAGTTAGTTTTTAAAGAAATATCAAAGGGGCTTATATTTACGAAAAAAGATACACAAATCAACCCCCCCTAGTTTTCAAAGAAATATCAAAGAGACTTAAATTCACGAAAAAAGATACACAAATCAACCCCCCCTAGTTTTCAAAGAAATATCAAAGGGACTTATATTCACGAAAAAAGATACACAAATCAACCCCCCCCCCCTTCTTGTTCATCTTGTATATTGTACGTAAAGTCTATACTAACAAGTGATTTACTTCAAAGAAATTAGGTAGTTTTGAAAAATGATATTCTTGAGAGCCATTTTACTTCTTCTATGACACTTAGCGATAAGTTTAACTGGCTTTTGTTAGAGTTTGCTTCTAACTCAAAGAGATATTTGAATACCTTCAAGCATGATATAAGGGTATAGATGGACCTATCATTGGCCTTGTAGAAAACAAGTAAGTCATTTGCAAAACAAAAGTTAGTAAGACCGATAAAAAGCTTGGACTTAGGGAGATATAGTAATTGATTAGACTGGATAGGGCCTCTATGCATAAATTTGAAGAACAATCAGAACATTCATGTAATACAGCATAAACTATATTAACATATCGAATAACTAGTAAAAATTAAAAATATTAAGAGGATGGTAAGTTATTAGTGCAATGAGGCTCTTAAAGGATCCTTTATTAAAAAAAAATAAATGTACTTCTAGAAGACTAATTAAAAAATTGAAGTATTATGAAATCTTCTAAATATCTAAAGCTATAAATGAATTTTAATTTTGCTATGTATTCAATCATAAAGAAATTAAAAATCTTCTTATAATTCGATATTGTGATTGTAATTCTATTTCATGCAATCTAGTCCAACGCAGGATTGAAGTGGATAGACTGATTCAAATAGAAACTAACAATAAGTTTATAGTTTACACCTACAAGTAAGCTAAAATGAAAATGCATGTTGCTAACTTGCTATAGGTCGCTAAATGGGACAACTCGAGGACCCGAGAATCTTAACGGACTATGACAATCCTGGAACCTTCAATTTTTACCCTTGCTCATTTTGATGTCCCAATAAATTTTCGTTTTAGAATTTAAATTTTCAATATGAATCAGAGTTGAAAACGTGAAGATAATAGCAAAAAAAAAAAAAAAAACGCTTAGTCTTGAGTCAATTCTAACGTGCTTATGCCTGAACTATTACGGCTTGTTTGAATTAAAGAATACAATAGGCAGAGAATAGAATAGTTATACCTAATAATAGAAAAGTTATTCAAGTGGATGACAAGGATATAACCTGTATTTTCTAACAGATTTATTTCTTCTATTGAACCAAATGTCAAATGTCCGCAAGTTGAGAATTTGACCCTCTTATTAAATAAAATTTCAGGTAAAAAATAAGCTACTTTCTTATGGTTTAATTAATTTTTAAAATTTTTATTTTTCAAAAAATTATTACCTTTTGTTTAAAAATAAACTAATCAAATATCAATAACATATCAGTTATTATTAAATAATTAACTATAATATAAATAAATAAATAATTATAACTAATTATCAATTTAAATCAAATTTTATTAATTTAAATTGAGCTTAAGAGTTAGATTAGATTGTAATTTTTAAAGATCAAAAAATTTCTTTGATCAAAGTTTTCTTAAGAAAACAATAACCTTTACCTTCAAAATCTTTATCTATGTGATCATACGGTAGAGATATCATTAGGTCGACTCAAACCTAGGCTGCTCCTAACTAATTTCACAGCCCGATGGACCGGAATGGGTCAATACCCAGCCTATCATATATATATTTTTAAAAGAAACGTCAAAAAACGTTTCAAATAAACGGGTCACAGGTCGAGCCACTATCGGCCCATGGCCCGATCAACTCATACCAGGCTCTTTTTAACATCCCTACATACGAGAGGATCTTATAAAGTAGGGAAATATAGTTGCAAATCTCATACCTAAGTTTTTCCGACCTTGCCCTTCCCGCAAAATTCAATAAAAGGTTGTTTTCGCGACTTTGCATTGTAATAGAATTAAAATCACACCGTGCTCCATGTTTCAAGCCAAATCAACAAGCCTTTTGATTATTTCTTTCCAATCTCATTGCCTCGTATTCTCAGGATCTTATGCAAATACCCGCGTGCATATTTACTTCAGTGAAAGGAGGAAGAAATTACTTGCACTGAGAATGACAGAAGTTCTTGAAACCAACCGACTAAACAATAGGTAGAAAGTAAAAGAGAACTTTTATGAACTTTAACAAGCAGAGACACTAAGAAGGGAAAAACAAGAAAGCAAGAAAATTGCGAACCTAAATGAACAAAAATTACAGGTGAGTTATTTTCTTTCAAAAAATATTAAACTGGGATTAGCGTTTCCAATGTAATATGTGCACCATTGTCAACAAAGAAACGTGCGTAATAGCTCCCAAACTACAACGAGCTGGTTCTCATCTGCCTTTAAAAAGCCACTATCAATGCCATTGGTACGGAAAGAGCACCCCAGAGCTGACTAATTGAGTCACGCGTTCATCATCCAACATTAATCACCTTGCAGGCAGTAAAGCTGACGGATATTCCCTGAAGCTGTGTTCCAAACACAAAATGTGCTGACACCAATTAGTAAACTCATAGATATACAGTTGTTAAGACAAATTCATGAATCTCAAGATGCCTAAGGGTAGACTGTAGATTCGAAAAACCTTGCAATAATGCATGGTTTCTGTAACCTTGGTTGCTTCAACAACTATTTAGGTAAACATCATCAGGCCAGGGTTTATGATTTAGCCTCACAATATCTTAAAATTTGATACATATTGATTAAAAGGAGACCACAAAATGCTTAGATTAAATGTCGCTGTCACGAATGAGCATGAGATGAATGCTACAAGCATCTCAGGAATGTATTATGTACTCGATCGATTCCTAACAAATTAATCAGTTCAAGGCCTGACATCCCACTCGCAAAACAAGTTGCTTTTCCATCAAAGTTTCCCAATAACAGTGTCAATTTCTCCCAAAACTGACATACCGCTATATATAGTATACTATATAATTACCATGTTTCTGACAGAGGTAAGCTTTCTACATGAATACTGGACTTAGAGAGCAAATGTTTCAGCACTTTTGTTCTCTGAAAAACCTAGACAAATGAAATACGTACCTTTCTTACCAAATATACCTAAGAAACTCCATGACTATTTGAAAACAATGAATTTTTTTGCGTTCCCTATTCAGGACATATTCATAAAGGAAATAATAGTAGGTCTTCAACTTGCTCCATCAATTCAAAATAAGTTCTTACGAGGGGAGATGCTTAAAGCAGGTTGAAAATTTGAAGCAAAAATATAGCATTACTATGGAGCTGCTCCTCAAGAATAGCTGCAAAATCAGCAAATGAAACGGAAATACAAAAGAAATTTACTTTGTTTGATATATTCTACTGCATGTACAGAAGGTTAAGCAGGATTTGAGAGATTATTTTTGTTTCTAATGGTCAAGCTGATTAAATATAGTTTAGGTATTAAAAGCTCAATTAAGAATGTGTACTCTCTACAAAAAGCATTTCATTTCTAGCATATTACAGCGAAAATAATGAATAGCCAGGGCTTAACATTAAAATTACCATATAACCAGTCCTTGAATAAAAGATGAAGCGCACATGACAACTCCCGCTTCCTATTTTCCTCAAGAGGTGCTTCCCTCAATAACTGCTTCACCTCCCCCAAATTCTTTTGCTGAAACATTGCAAAAGATTCACCAATTCAAATGTCAGACCAATGTACATTTTATTATTACATACAGCAATTCTTAGAAACAAATCTACAGCTCTTGTTATAATCAGCACCAGTTCACATACATTTCTCTGCTGGGATGCCATGTATATGTCTGGCAATGGAAATGGGTTATCCTTTGTAGATCCACAGGCTTCACCTCCAAACCAGCTAGGAATCTATGTAACAGGAGAAAAACAAATAAATCATTATGAGGGAAGGTCTAGAAACATTAAGACTACATTAACCCCCCACCCCAAAAATTCAACCCACTAAAAATAAGGGTAAAATGATAAAAGAGAATAAATACTGATATTGATATGGACAGACAAAAGCTCGGCACTAAGAATAAATCGAAATGATCCAATACCAAGATTCAGATTGCAAGAGTGCAAGATAGAATCAAATGGACAAAACAAGCAAAGTTAATCAAATCAAAAGAAATATTCAGCTTCCATTAACAGATGTCGGAAAGCATTTTCTCTATGAGCAAAAATTAATCTGCATAGCATACCAAGAAATTAGTGAATTGTTCAGGTTCCAGGCACGTTGTGGTCTCTGATTGAACTTCGGATGTGCCTGCAGGATGAGACAATGAATCATGTGGATCAAGCACCCCCAATGTCACGGGTTCATTCCACCTGTTGATAGTTGCTTCAATGCCAGCTTCTGCCATGTGTTCCTCCAGTTCTGAGTAATAAGTATTGTATGGTGCCACCTGATTTGAAATGTCAAATATTACCAAACATAGAGTCAATCACTATGGTGGCTTAGTGCAAACCGTCAAAATGTAAAGATACAACTGCTTTGACTAAACTTGTGGAGGCAAATCTTCAGATAGACATGAACTTTTGAAAAATTATGGGCATATTATTGGATCAGATAGCCGAAAGAGAATCAACCTAACTTGTTATTGACTAAAAATGAAAAGCTTCTGCAACTAAATTTCACAACAATCTAAAACATCATATGCCACCCAAAAGCAGAACTTCGGGTTTTTACCTTGAATCCCCAGACAAAAGATGTAAAGTCTATCCCATTAGGGCAGCTAAGAATCTCCAAAAAGAAGTTCAAGTTCAAGGATCTTTATGTTTCAAATAAGATTAGTAAAAACATGCATCCCAGAACAATTTCCCTAAACTTCATTTTATAGCTATGGAGCAGTACAAACATAATGGAAACCAACGCACTACAGCACATTACATATCACATGAAATGGGGACAAAATAACCTGCAACTTATGGTTATCACCAACAATTAGTGGTTGCTGGTTTACTCCAAGAAAGAACACACATTCACGACAATTGGCGATACAGACTCGTTTTGCTGCTGCAATAACATGAACTCGCTCACAATGTTCAATTTTTACAGCCTGTAAAGACATCAGCAAAATCTAAGGCAGGCATATATGTTTCATATTTATCCAGAAATCAGATGACACATTTATAACACCAAGGCATAAGTTATCAAGAAAAATAATTGCTAACACTGCAAATGCTTGTGTATTGTGTTTCTACGTAGTGAAAATGTATTAGTAGTTATCAATATATGTATGTATAGTTAAAAATGGTTCCTCTTGCTGGATTCCCTCATACTTGGTTTACATGCCCCAATAATCTCATACAACACTGTTAATGGTCATGATAATACTCTTCATTTGCTGTTGGTTTCTCGTCATGCCTCATGTTATTCTTTTAGATCACAGATTCTTGAAATCTCTGTTATGCTCCTGGTAGATCTGTTTTGGATTCATGAATTAGCTGACTAGTCCAATTTTAGTGCTACTTAAGAAGGAAAATCCACACTATCAAATGCAAATTGCAGTTCATGTATTTGCAACAGAAGTCATTTCACATATTCAAAGAGCAAAAATAATCTTCTTCAATCAGGTACAGATATATCTTGGAAATTCCTTTCAAATTTATGTTGTTAAAAAATGTTAGGATGTGAACGACAACATAAATATGAACTAGATAATGTACAGGATCAAGAACGCAATACACTGACATTTTCCTGATTCCATGACTTTTCATCACAAATTAATTACCGGAACTCATTTTTTATAGATGTGTATTATGGGGTCTTTCATCTTATTGCAGCTTGATCAGCTACAGAAAACACAAGAATTTTTCTTGTGATCCACTTTTTAGAGTTCAAGATAAACATGCTAATGCATGCTCAACATGATCTAAATACATAATAGGGGATCAGGCAACGAAGTTCATTTAAAACATATGATAATGAGTAAATGCTAAAAAATTAAAACAAAACATAATTTCAGAATTACCTTGCCAACAGCTCCAAGGACTATAGTAGCATCAGAGCATCCATAGACAGTTGCATATCTCAAAGGTTCTAAGATGTAGATTACAGAATCATGACAGTTGAGAACCTGGAATTGTACGAAAGTGTGCACATAGCATAAAAGGCAAAGCAAGCATAAAAGTTCACTTGATGGGGAAGACATATTATCATACAACCCAAACAAAATGCCAGACTGTTTCAAATTAACACAAGAGTTTATAAGAGGAACAAAAAGTCTTGTATATCTCAGTCGGAAGCATTTATTTGGCAGTATTAGGCACTGGCATGTTAATAGCAGTAATTGTTCTACTGCTACTCCTTTACTATGGTAGTACTGTAGCAGCAATACTTGCAGTCTTCAACTGCAGAAGTCTTGTTTATCAGTGGTAAAGTTAAAGAACTCTTTGTTTAGCTTATGTCTTATGTATCAGGAGGTTTACCTTGTCCATAATGTTTAAATGCTGGAGCTCAACAAAAAATAAATAAATAAAGAGCCATTAAGAATCAGAATTCAAGGTATTATAAACTTCAAGTTTTTGTTAATGACAATATTTTTTTACTTTACAATATAAAGTTCGTTTTCTTAATTTTTATTCCAAAAATTATATATAAAGTTCGTTTTTCTGCCACAACAAAACAATATGTTTTTCACACAAGTTATTGTCAAGCAATTTAAATTGCAAAATTACTACTCACTGAATATATAACCACAAGAAAACATTATTCTCACATAACAACAGACCTTTACAGAGGAACCTCTAAGCTCCGATGCATGCTTCACAAACGATGCTTTTGAGATCCCCTCTATAAAACTGGAACCTCGAGGAGTTGATGAGGCCTTGAGCGAACTTGCACAGGCCTCAGTCATGGCAACATCCTGATCAGATGTACTTGGTGGGCCATTTTCTTTTGCAGAAATTCTTTCAGTAGCATGTTCCAAAGCAGAGGTTATATTCTGTGAAATCCAGTCATGGACTTGTGCAGAAGTTACAGGAACGGCAGGCATATCAGGATCAGAATTGGCAAAAAAGGGAGCATATTGACTTAAAGGAACACTTTCAGATCCCTTATCACCAAATTGAATTAGAAACCCAAGGTGCTCAAATCCTTCAACTGTCAAGACCTAAAACAATATTGTTTAAGCTAGCAATTTAAGCAAAGCTGGGGAAATACAAATGAGTTGGAGATGTTGAAGGAAAAAAAAAACTGTTATGAAAAATCACACATAAGTTCCTCTAAACAACGTTCCCTTTAAAAGTAAAAATACTTTTCATGTAGACTTTATTCAAGTGATAGTTGGACAAGTCTAAAGAAATTGAAAACAAACAAAACTAGTAACTATATAAAAGTCAACCAAACAGGGCACATAAAAGTTTAATGTTTAGTTCATGCTTAAACTTAGCAAAGGACCTCAATATTTCATTAAAACACAATTGACCTAAATTGCAGAGATTTCAACTGGGAATTCACAATGTGTCAGCAGGTTAACAACAACTGATGCTATACTTTTCAACTTGCACTGATTTGCACAAAAGTTTAAATGAGAATGAACATTTCTGTTTCCCTTTCTTAAGCAAACAAGAAAAAAATATTAGCATTAAAGATATTTTCACAAAAGTAAAAGAAAAAAGAACCTATTCCATCTACAGATTACTGAGGTCCCATGTAAATTGGTACAACCTTGTTTGGAAAAACGGCTTTTTTTTTTTGATAAATAAACGGCTTTATTTTTTAGTTTTACATAAAAACCCTAATGTATGGGTTTGACAGACACTAAACCAAACTTTCCTTTTTCAACATCTCTATCGAAAAGGAAAACATCTACCAATAAATCTTGAGACAAACCCAGGTACACGAAAAAATTAGGCATATCAGGATGATAATGGAAATACTACTCACAGACAACCAAAAACCTAAACGGCTGATTGTTTTCATCATATGGCTCAAAGTTTGAGCAACAGTCATACGATGCGGCCCAAGCCAGTTATTGTACATCAGTTCTTTTGGTAAAACATGGAATTGTTTTTTCATATCTTACAATATCAAACAAACTAGCCAATAGAAAAAAGTTATGAGGTTCTCCTCAGACCAGCTAATTAAGAAAATACAACAAAATATTGGCAACACGATGTAAGTACATTCAACACAGGTAATTCCCTCATTTTTACTCCTCAGAAAGTTCTTTGCCATGCTAGTCCTCTCAGAATAATTCAAAAGAAATAAAATAAAGAAAAGTAAGAAATTAGGACAAAAGTGCACTCCTTGAATTCACCACCATTATCCTTTTCTTCAGATTCTCATACAGTCATACAGTAGTTTTCTAACAAATAACTGCAAGGAATGAGAATAAGAGGACAAGACCAAGGTAATTCTACAAACCAGAGACTCTTCTCCTTCTCCTTCCACTGGCTCTGCCAAAAGTGACAAAATATTAGCAATGTGTTTTTGTAGATAGGACAACTGATGAGCCTCTTCATCAGCATGTGATGGCATAAACCGGCGACTATTGCTTCGTACAAGCTGCGACACGATGAGAGTGAGAAAAACTGGAAACAGAATTTTTAGAAATACCTATGCAACAATTTAAACGTCCATGCAACATATGCTAAGCCTAAGCAGGGGAAACGGGGTAAAGAAAACTGATGCAACAAATTCATTGGCAGCCAAGTGTATTCAGCACACCTAAACTAAATAGGGAACAAGGAAGAGAACCCATACGTCAATATAGCCAGCACAAAGTTCATTACAATGCCATTTAAAAGTTCCATGCAAAAGAAGAAAATTTTTCATTGAAGCTAAGGTTTACAAAGAAAAAATCAATGTACAAAAGGAGTTCGAAATTTTCAGAAGGCAGGTCCCATAAGTTATAGTTCCAGCAGCAAAAAGTGGTTCAATCTGAGGAAAGAAAAGAACAATTATCAAATACAACATTTATTGCCTATATGCAACTTAACATATCCAAACTAAGTTCCCAACCACTTAAAGACAACAGAACTCGCTGCAAAACTAATTATACTTAATTTCTCAAATTCACACCTCTCACCTTGCTCTGGAAAAGAGCCTAATTTAAACTTAACTGCATTTCTGAACAAACCACATTCAATACCCCGGAAACAACGAACTAGCTTTTTTCCACTTAATAGCGCATACAATATTCTACCACATTTTACACATCAACACAAGAAATTTCAGACATTCAACAATACCAGGAGCATAAATTAATGATAATTTACACAATTAACAACAAAAGCACCAACATTTCCACAATCAAACAAAAAAGAACTCCAATTTAACCCAAAAAAGGAGATCACAAAGCTAACCTGAAGTGGAGATAATGCAGACAAGTACCCATCGAAAGCTGACGTGGACGGCCAAACATCGGCCACGGCAGCAGAGTCCTTATGAGACCTCGGCAAAAGCTTCTTATAAGACTGTATATACAAAAAAAGTATCAGATCACGAAAATCTGCTCCAACCGAGTCAATCTCGCCGGAAAGAGCTTTTACTAGCGGATCCGATTCGGAATGGAGAACCGAAGCGAGTGTCTCGAGGACAAGCCTGGCGTGCTCGGCGGAGATCTGGAGCGACGCCGAGAGGGTGGCCGTGTCGACTCGAGTTCTAGCGGCAAGTGTTTGTTTCAATTGGGTAAGGGTCTGAGTCAGGTCGGGAAATATGAGCTTTGGGATTGGGAGGAGCCCGTGCTCGAAAGGCTCGCGTCGCGGGTGCAGTAGAGAGCTCGAATAGGGGCTTGCCGGCGTATTTGGCTCGCTCGCAGACGTTGACGGCGGCTCAACGGAGTCCGTCATGGTTGGAGAGGGAGCAATGAAGAAGTTTTGGCTATTATTTCATTTTATTTTTCCGCATATCTTTGGGGACAGCAATGAATGGCGCTTTTGTGCGTGTATGTGAGGCGGGACATAGAGAGAGGGAGAGTGTGGAGCTAAGACAACATGACTTACATGAAGTAAGTTGTGAGGACAAGTGGGTCGTGATTATCATTGTAA
>JANIPN010000004.1:50906734-50923024 GCA_027478595.1 Erythroxylum anguifugum
CAAACACACCACATCGAGTTCCTTAAGATGCTTATGTGCATCCTCACCTGCAAGACTATGAAAGTTAGGCAATAAATAAATTAATCCAGATTTTAACTCAAAGGTAACATTTTCAGCAAAATTCGGAAATGTTATGCATAATGGTCTGTGAGTTAAATCGGGTGCAGCCAACTCCTTTAGAGTTCTCAGATTTGCCATTGTGTCCTCAGAGTCTGCTTCCAATTCGTCTACCAAAGTTGACCTTGCTTCCCGACGCAATCTCCATAGTGTTCTCTCGATCTCCAGATTAAGTTGCTTAATTTCTCTACAAGGAGATCTGGTCACTACTATACACCAAAACTAATGGACAATTAAAAATTAACAAGTAATAAAAAGAATGAGTATAAACAAATATATTCACAAAACACTAACTAAAATCAAATTCAAAAATTAAACTATCACATTCCTCGGCAACGACGCCAAAATTTGACAACGTGTGTTGACTGTATTGTAAAATTTACCTGACTTTGCACACTAAAATTTGTAGTTGTGGTAAGTCGGGATTGAATCCACAGGGAATGTTCGGTTAATTTTCGTAATGAAATTAATTGATGCAAGGAAAGTATATGGGGGCTTTTTTGGATTTCAAACAGTTTAGAAATTAGAAGTAAAATTAAACTATTGAAAACAAATTAAGTCAAACAATCAAAAATGAGAAAAGTGTCGAGTATAAGTAAAGTCCAGTTTTAGGGTCAATCTCGACCTAAGCACAATCAAGCATATGCCTTCATTCTAAAGTCTTTACAATTCTTTTCGGACTATTGATCTGAGGCTAATAGAACGCTTTATAAATCTCGGTTTTCCCTTAGGTTGTATTTAATCAAGATACGGTCATTAATTAAATCTAACTACCAAATAACCTAGGATACGATCTTTAGATTCAATTTGACAGTCGCATTATGAATTGGGAAACGATCAATAAAAGCAGTAACCTTACACGCTCGGGTTATCTAACCTAAGTCATGTTGTTCCTAAAGATTAACGATCTTTAGATGCTACTCACAAATATTAAAAGTAATGATTACGGATTACAATCAATATTTTAGCAATAGGTTCAAAATAAAACGATCACAATAATATATCAAGATCATTAATCCCAAAACCATCCAAATCAATACCAACAACACAACAATCCGAAAAGAAATCACAACTTTAAAATGATAAAAATAGCTTAACCATGACTTAGCGTCGAAAAACTAGCCTTCTATCTTCATTTTCATGCTTTAAGCACAAATCCTATCTTCCATTGCTTCGGCACTCTTAAGCTACTCTCCTCTAGTTACTGTTCCTGATGGGACAATTAAATTAGCTGCTCACCCTTGAAACCTTGTCGCCCTCTGCGTTGTCCAGCGTTTTTTTCCTCTTCGTCCTGCGTCGACACTGTAGATGGAATAGCCTTCCAACATTTTAATGTTGTCTCATGTGCTGCCATTGTTCCCTATGACAAGAAAATTTAAAACATCACTCATTAAAACCCTTCCTTCCCTGGTGTTTCTGCGTGTCCGCGTTTTGTAAAAATGCCTCCCTTAAACGTTGTGTGCTGCGTTTATTAAACGCAACGTATGCTGTGTAAACGCTGCGTAACGCAGCGTTAGCACATGCGTTTCACGCAGTAACTATTTTTCTGTTTTTTTTTAACAATTGCTTTTCAATTTGTTTTAGAAAATCTTGTCTTTTTAGTCTAAAAAATATATCAATATATCCAACCTAGTAGTCAACACAAATTGAGCATTTTATCTTAAAAATAGGTTTGAAATCACATCAAAATACATAAGAAAATTCAATCCTATCACGCACGTGTATATAGTATTAAATAAATAGAGTACTAGTATAGTTCACATTGAAGAAGAGTATGGTTTGTACTTAAAGATGGTATTTTGATTGTAAAGTGTATATATTACTTATTTTTAATTATTGATGATATTTTCTATAAATTAGGCTGATGTTACATGTATTGAGTATTGGTATGATTTATATTGAACCATATGATTGTTTGTACAGAGCTATAGTGTTCTCTTATAAAAGGGAAGATGACACTTATTTAAAATGAACAATTTAGGTGTTTTTATTTTTTTTCTAGTACTTAATTTAGTCATATTTTGTTTAAGTTATAATTCACTTATATGGAGAAAAAATGAATATGAACAAGTTTAGGTCAATTTGGAGCTATTTTGATGAAGTTATGAAGCTACAGAAAAAGTACATAGGCAAATGCATGCCCTTGTACTTTACTACGTACTTCAATATGGCCATGTTTCACATAAGAAGTTATTTTAAAGTTCTAGAGAGTTGCATGGCATGAACATGCTCGTGTTTGAGAAGTACACAATTATGTACTTGTCTGTGTTCATATTATGAGCTCGTGTTTGCTTTGGATTCGAGGATCTTATAATTTTCAAGTACCCAGCCAAGTACACAATTGTGTACTTGCTTGTGTACCACCTAGAAACCTATTTTTTGAACAATAAAAGTTAATACTAAAATGAAAAGTATGAAGGAAGCTCAAGAGGCATAATTGGATGACCTAGACTGGCAAAAAGTATGAAGAACAAGCAAGAAGATCCTTTTAGAGTGAATTTTCATCGATCTAAAGTAAATGTCTTAAAGATTAAAAAGGATTTCTTCATGTTTCCTTTCATTTTCTATTTTCCCTTTATTTTTAATGATATGTTTTATATGATTAGGAACTAAATCCTTTACGGTACTTAGATAAGATGAACCCTGAGATGGACCTTGTAATGATTTCATTTAATTTATTTTATTCTTTAGTTTCATTGATATTCAATTATATGTTCTGTATTAGTCTTGAATTAATATTGTTGGTATATTAATTCATGTTTGATTTCATATAATTGAGATTGAAAGTCCTTTATATGAATTAATCAAGAACAAACTTAGAGATAGGATGACAAATCTTCTAGATTAGGGTCAAACTTAATAGCAAAATTCACAAATCGATTAATTGCAATTCTAGGGGTTTAAATTAGAAAAAGATTTTAATTAATTAACCTAGTATTAGTGGTTGTTAATCTTATACTAGGGTCAAACCTAAGAGCAAAATTTAGAAATTGATTAATTGCAATTCTAGGTGTTTAAATTAGAAAGAGATTTTGATTAATCAACCTAAGATTAGTTGTTAATAATACTGAGAAAGATATTAGTGTAATTGAGAAATTTTCATTGTTTAATAAACTTTAAATTAAATTGATGTGTGAATTCTTTATTACATGAGAAGTCATAGGGGATTCAAAATCCAGGTATCGTTATCTTCATCGATTGTTTGTTAGCCTAATCATCATTCTAGTTAGTCAATTGTGTTAATTTGTTCTTAGTTTATTGATTTATTTTTGAAATTGATCTATCACCACCTTAATTTGTCTAGTTAGATAATAGGAAAAGAGTTACTACTATTACTACTCATATTCTATATAAGATAGAAACTTTGTACTCAATAACCTATATTATAGAAGCGATAGATGCACTTGCTTAGAAAGATCTATACGAAAAGAGATCAGAAGATTACAATCAAGAATTGTGTGTCATTATTAGGGACTAAGACATTAGGAACACTTAATTTCTATTAATCTAGCCTAGCCACCATTTTTCTTTTGCATTTATTTTCTTTTTGTGCTTATTTATTTTTTCATAGAGCTCTCTTTCTTGATCTTATGTTTATGGCTTATTTCCGAGATTTACGTATTTATTACTTTAACTACCAAACATAATGAAAATATGAAGAGGACAATATTATTTTAGGATTACAATATGTCATCTCCTATGGCAACATCAAAAGCTTGTAATGAGAGGTATGGTAACACATATTTCAAAGCTTAAATCCTATCCAAGATATATTACGACAATTGTGGTGTTACCCCAATTATGAATTCTAAGCACCAAACTACATGTGCAACCAACTAATTTAGATGGGGAATTGTCCTTAAAACATCCCATATGGGAATACTCATAATCTGAGCAACTATCCCAACTTTGCATGAAATGATCAAGTTTTACATGAATTTAACAAGAGAAGGATTGAAATCTTAAAGAACTCTTTATGAAAGTCATTGCTATAGTCAAGGCTAACCTCCAATAAAATAGGAGGTATTCACCTCCTTCCACAATATAGGATTTCTAATTGGAAAACTCATTGAGCTTGTTTCTAAAGAGAAGCCAAATGTTGTATCTAGATACAACACGCCAAATTTGAGTGAACAAGTGAATATAACAACTTTGAGGAGTAAAGAGGAGATAGAGGTTGAAGAAAAGGAGGAAGCTACTATTTAATAAAAGAAGGAAGAGGAAGATGAAGAGAAGGAGCCAAATAAGGAGGTCATCGAGGAATTATCGATAGTCATCTTAAGTATAGAGAGCTCCTACTTCCTATAGAACACATTCTCTAAGTCAATCAATGATCTAGGGAGTTTTATTATTCCTTGTTATATTGGCAATTTATTATTAAAAAGACATTAGCGAATTTACTTGTTCATATTAATTTGATGTTATATATCCTTATTATATTACAACATATGGCCTATTTGTAGGCTAATGAACCATTATTTGGGTAAACAAGTGGAAGCAAGCCACTAATTAGATATCTAGGTTAAGTGAAGTGCTTACTAAGAAATTTAGCTAAAAGACTCATAAAGAAGTACTCGTTAAAGGCAACCCAACAAGTAGTTATTTTTGTTTTAAATGAGTAAATTAAAGGATTTTTATTAGTTGTTTAGTTTGTTATCATAGTTTTAGACTTATAGCTCTAACTTTTTTTTTTTTACTTTAGTTAAGATTTAATGGAGTTCTGTAGGCTATGAAGGCAACATCACATTGACATTAGATGGATGTTAATGACATTAGACAAAGGTTAAAAAATGCTTGTTATATAAGGGGAATAATAATTACCCTTGCCTCCTCCCATTATGTTTCATATTTTTCAATGTTCTTACGTGTTTAATACATTAAGGACAATGTAAAACTTAAGTGTAGGGGAGGGATTTAGTAGTAAAGCTTTTCAATTTTATTATAATTAACCTAATAATAAATAATTTAGGAAATTTTTTGGAAGGATGTTGATCAAGATAATTCATTATGAATTTGGTTATGATTATGATTTAATTTGTTTAGGCGAATAGTTATAAGTTTTAATGATTAAGTTGGTTTCTATTTAGTTTATTAATTTGAGAATGTATATTTGATATGCATTATGATACTTTGTGTATAATTTGTATATGTACTGAGTTAAATGTAAATTCCTTTTTATCATTTTCATTACCTTACACATTAAAAAAGAAGAAAAAGGAAAAAAGAAAGAAAGAAAGAAATAGTAGTATATGAATAATCAAGTATAAATAATTTCAATCCGTTGGCTTTATACCAATAAAAAGGTTAAGACTAAAGAGTGGTGTTAGTAGTCATTTAACACAGTAACCTAGTTGATTCACCAGGGGTATTTATGATAAAGTGTTTACTCTTGCATCAAAAGGCTAGGTAACTTCTCAAACATGCTTCTAATTGCTTTATGTTGTTTAAGGGGTATAAAAATGAGTAAAGATTTTATTATTTTTTTAATGTATGTTCACGTTATGCATAAAGTGGAATGG
This sequence comes from Erythroxylum anguifugum, assembly GCA_027478595.1. Classification (NCBI taxonomy): domain Eukaryota; kingdom Viridiplantae; phylum Streptophyta; class Magnoliopsida; order Malpighiales; family Erythroxylaceae; genus Erythroxylum; species Erythroxylum anguifugum. The sequence goes on from JANIPN010000004.1 coordinate 50,912,371, forward strand.
TAAGAATTGAGTTGAAATTTGAACAACTACAAAGTGAATTGGACTGATTAATAATTTGATATAATTAACCAAGTGCTTAAGAAATTAACGATCTTTGTAATTGAATGAGTAATGGAGAATCTTTATTGATATCTTTGATGTGTTTAATGCATTCTCAGAGTTGTTTCTTATTCATTTTAGAGTAATGAAATTGATTTGCTTAAGGATAAGTAAATGTTTAAGTGTAAGGGAGTTTCATAAGTGCTTAATTGTTTATAGTTTTAGGTTTATATTTCTTGCATTTTGCTTATATATTTGAATGATTTTATTGTTTCTGTTACTTAATTCATTTGTATTTTGTTTTTAGATCGCAATTCACTTATTTAGAGCAAAAGGAATAAATTTGGAAAAAGTTTGAGCTGATTTGGAGCAGTTTTGATAAAGTTATAAAGTTATAAGATGCACTTACCCATGTACTTTAACATGGCCATATTTCATGCAAGACAAATTGTTTTAAAATTTCAGAGTTATATGAGCATGAATAGTGATTGAACTATTTTGTAAGTTAGTCAATATTGTAATAATCACAAGTGCACAGTGTAGCTGTAGTTAATACCAACAATTTCAGGTCGATGTTATGAATACAGTGATTACTAGTAATTACCTTTTTTCTATTATCTAACCTACATATTGGTTTTGGATTTTTTGATGAAAGAAAATAAAACTAAAGCACGTAAAATAAATAGGCAACGATATTAAACAGAGAATTAAGGAAGCACTAAGAAAATTATCGATATCAAAAATTTAGTATCTAGGTTTCGAATCCCCCCTAAGCCTTTAACAAATTGATCTTTTATTATGCAATTTTTTTTGATTTATTAGATCGTGGAGACTCCTATGGTATGTTAATAGTTGACCTTGGGTCTACTAACGACTAATCCTAAGGTTTCCAATCGAATTAGTAAGGTTAAAGTTTATAGGATTGCGTTACGGATTTATGAGTTCCTCTATTAGGTTGTGACACTAATTTGGAAGATTGATGTCATCCTATCTCTAGGGTTGCAATTAACTCCTTCCACTAATGGTATATCTATTCAAACCTAGGATTTCTCAATCTCTACATATGAAATTAGATTATGATATAATATTCCTGGGTATATTACAATATAACAATTAAACCAATTGCATTAATGAAAGAATAAAAACATGTTAAAGTATCAACACAGAGTTCATCTAACCTAAACACTAAAAAGACGTTTAGTTACATATTATCAAACATCAAATAAAACATACACTAAAAGAAAAATGAATTGAAAACAATAGGTTCATAATTCTAAATCTCTCTGATTGTCTTCTATCGAATATTTTTGCAATATAAAGGTTTAATCTTGTATTCTGATGGATCGTTCAATGATTTCTTCATGTTTTCCATTTTTATAAACCAAAATCGCCCTTGGAGAACGATCTCCACATCTAAAATCACCTCCCTCCGTCTGCTCTCCCTTCAAGTCTCTGTTTGTATCCTTATATATTGAATTGTAGGTTTTTGGCTGATACACGGCCTAGTGTATGACCGTGCATCAAGCCATATATCACCAAATTCTCTGAAAATGGCAAAATTGCATGGCCTGTGAGATGTGCATAACCTGATGCATGACCGTTTATCCCTTCTATAAGTCAAATCTTCGTTTTATGTTGTGTTTTCATATGAATTCTATCCTTTAAGTCCATGAAGGCAATTATACTCTATATACACACTTAGAAGGCATTAAGTACCAAGTATATGCTAAAAGTATAAAATATCAAGCAAAAATGCATCAAATATAAGGTATAAATATGATCAATTATGCATCTATCAAACATCCCCACACTTAAGTTTTTACTTGTCCTCAAGCAAACTATAATCAAAATTATAAATCTACAACATCAATCCATCATCAATCTCAATATGTCCATTCATATTATATACATCATAATATCATATTGAATCAAATTAACATACAATTAAAATTAAGTTATCCTAAAATTAACTCCCTAAGCAATATTGATAGTAATCACATCATAATCATCATAATCTCATTGAAATCAAATGTATGTATCTTTACAGCCTCACTAAGATGTTACTCAATGCACTTAAGTGTTTAGGGTGAAAAGTATCAAAACTCTCAATCAATGCATAGTAGAATTTTTACCATATGCTTGTAATAAAAGCACATCTCCACTACTTATGTATAAACTATAAAAAAAATCAAAAGGTCTTATAAGGTTGTAATGGGGCTTAGGTTAGGTATGATTGGGATAATAAAAAAGTTGATTTAAAGGAAATTTACCAAAGAGAACATTATAATGAAACTTATTCACAATACACATAGGTCCTTTCATTGCAAAACTAATGGTCCTATATACTTACTCTTTTCTTCCTTTTTTCTTTCTTTTTTTTACATATGCTCAATTTTTTCTTTCTTTAATAATTTCGAGCATTCAGTACCACAATAATAAACGTAATGGACCTTTCAAAATTTAAAGTCTCAACAAATAAAAAGGTCTTCAAAGAAAAATAGAATAATGGTTAATATATGGGTTTAATATATGAAAAAGGTTAAAGGTCAACATGGTTATTCCGAAAGGATAATTTTATGGGTATGGAATTATCAAAGAAATAGGCTAAAGTAAGTTACTGAATCTAAGTGTCTTTATCATGTCAATGCTTCTATTTTAACAAATATAGTCTCAATATGCATAATAAAAGAAAGTTTTATAATCATTTTACTGCACAATGATAACACACATGAAAGATGGAAAAGCACTTTAAAATTTTTTAAATTTGCTCTTTAAGCTCAAAAGCTCACAAACAAGATAGATATTATGTGTAAATAATATGCATTATCATTTAACTTGAATATTTCAACGATTATTAAAAATATGACTTAGAAAATTTTATTCTAACCATTATCCTTTTATTTACCAATTCAATCAATATTCAACAATGAAACATAGTATTGATAAACATATTTCAATCAATTCAGAATATTAGTTAATAAGATTCATAATCAAGATTATAATAAGCTTAAAAAATCGTTGAAAATTAATAAGCTTGAAAAAATTGTTAAAAATTGATTAAACCCATCCACACACTTAAAGTTGTATATTGTCCCCAATGTGCACAATACAAGTATAAATAAAAGTGAGAGGGCTTTTCTTAGGTACTTTCCTGATTGTGTCAATTTATTGATTTCGGTCCATCCAATAGTGAACTATATCCTTACAAAATATAAAAGAAAAGGATAAAAAGAAATAAAGAAATAAAGATAACATAAAATAATATGAAATAAAATCCTATGCTAATACACGAAATAGAATCAAAACGAAATAATACTAAAACTTATCCTAATTTATGAGTTGCCTCCTATGCAGTGCTTGTTTAACGTCGTTAGCTTTATGAAACCTTTATGCTCGACTTCATCTTGGATCAATAATCAACGACTTACTTCCACCTTTTTCTTTGTAAAGCAGTTTCATATCCTATAAACAATCCACTTGTTGTAGGATGATTAAAAGGACATGATGTATGAAGTTAGTAAAACTAATTAACTGCAGTACTAACCTTTTAAATGACAAACTATTAATGAGATGAGGGATAATGAAACTTCCTGAATCATCGACTAACTTAAACAGTTTGTCTTTGAGGAAGTGGGAGCCCTCTATATTTAAGGTCACTACTAACACCTCATCAGTAGTTTCCTTAATTGGATCCTCAGTCAGTTCTTCCTCAACTCCCTTTGTCCACTCTTCTTCTTCTTCATAGACAAAGATTTTCTAGCTCAACTTCTTCAATTAGCTTCTGCCACTCCTCTACTTTCCTTTCTTGGATGAATGCTTCTTTGGGAAGCTCTTCTTGGAATGTCTCTTCATCCATGAAGCCAATCTTTGTCTTTTCTTCACTTTGTTCTATTAATTGGTTCAAATAGTATTGTGTGTTATGCTTAAAATATTCAATTATGAAGAAACCCTTTCTTTGAATTCACATCGGCTAGCTTTAAGTTTGGCAATGTATTACATTAATTTATCTTTGATATTTGCTTCCTCTTCCTCATCCTCTTCTACTGGGAACTCTTTTTCGCTACTAAGGGTATCATTCCATATTCTATAAGGTATGTTTTAGTAGCATTAGGCAAACTCCCTTGGATCTCTTCAGATAGTATCTTCGTCAGTTGGTCCATCCGATTCACCAGAGTTTGTATATGAGCGTCTGCTTCCCGATGCCACATGATTGATTCTTGAATAAAATCAACCATCATATCTTCCAGACTTAGCTCATTAACTGGACGTGTTTGGTGTTGTAAATATTTGGCTAGAGCGTAATAGTTCCATCCATAAGTGTAAGTGTTGCTTCATTTTGAATAGTGCACCTTGAGTTTGGTTGAACATGCTCGACTGCTCCCACATATATGTTGGAGTCTGATATTCATGATTATAATGATAACTCCCACTAATGTCACGACATGGCCTAGATATCAGTTGAGCTTCCAAAAACATATGAGAACACCTCTCTTCCCCATAAGGTGTTGATATGTATTGTGAAGACACATTCTGGTCCCATAAAAGTGATTTTTGTTCCATCTTTCCATTATAAGTTATGGCTATGATAATGAATTTTAAATCCTACAATAAATCACAAACTCAAGATAAGTAAAGAAGTTCAAAAGATACTTAAATGAATAAACCACAATTGCAATTAAATACAATAAGAAATAAATACAAAAGCTCAATTAAAATAAAAATAAAAATTAAAACAAAATAAAGAAAAATGGCTAGAGTAATAAAATAGAGGTTTTCCTATTATCATTGTCCCTGAAAATGACGTCAAAAACTTAATTGAAGTATTTTGTAAGTTGGTCAATATTGTAATAACCACAAGCGCACAACGTAGCTGTAGCTAGTAGCGTGATATATGTTTAATTGTTAATACATTTAATCCATTACACTTAGTGATTAATGCCTTAAAATGCTTAGGGTACTCACTTTAGCTCATATTTGAGTTTAGGTACATTTTAGAAATGAAGGAGCTAAAGTGACCCGAAAGCATACCTATTGAGTCATCTTCTTCATACTCTATTGTCTTCATAGAGCAAGAAGAAGAAAAAAGATTAAAAGAAAAAGAGACAAAGAGCATAAAAATGAAGCCATGTGTAACATTTTAATTAAAATGTTACAACCATAAGCATTGTCTCACGACTGTAACATTTTGATTTAAAATGTTACAACTATGAGACCATGGCTATAATATGAATTACAACAATGTGAATAAGCCAGTTGGCACATTTTAACCTAGCGTTTAAGGTATAAAAGACAGGTGGTGTGTGACAACAAAGTAAATGGGTGAAGAAGGGAATTACCAAAAGAGTGGATAGTAGCTTCACTCTTCGATTTTAGGCCACCTATCCTACTCTTTTTAACCTAACTTTTATCATAAAGAGAAGAAAAGGGGAATGTGTGTGACAATTGGGATAAAAGTGGGAAGATCTGAGACATCCATTCTTCTTGGAAAAATAATATGTTGTGATGGTTGGGACAAGAGGAACAACCAAGAGAGGAGAGTAGAGAACAACCTAGACGCCATTCACCATCATCTTCTCATTGGTTTTCAAAGTGGGGAATAACGTGAACAACAAAGACAGCAATGGACAACAACTATTCTTCATATTTTTTTCTTCAGTTTTCAAGATGGAAAGAGGCAACAACAGTTATTCTTCTTAGAGAATAATGGAAAAGATGGAAGGCTAACATCTCGACACCAGTTCGAAGGTGAAATCAACATCCAAGTCATGGTTAGGCTTATCTCTTCTTGTTAATGTTAAATATTTCCTTTTGGATTGTTATCATTGTTTTGTGTTGATTGAATTAGGTTTGTAAAGATGATCTTAATACATTATTTGGATTATTCTATTGCAAACCTATTGCTAGAATGTTGAATATAATTCATTATCATTAAATTTGATGTTCGTTATTAGCCACTAATGATCTTGAATCGTTAGGAACAACGTAACTTAGGTTAGATTACCCAAACGTGTGAGGTTACTACCTATATTGATCCGTTTTTCACTTCGTAATGTGGCTGCTAAATTGAATCTAGAGTTCGTATCCTAGGTTATTTGGTGCCCAGGTTTAATTAACAAGCATTTCTTAATTAAATACAACCTAAGGCAAAACCGGGAGTAGCGGAGCATATTGTTAGTCCATGATCAATAGTTCGAAGAGAGATGTGAAAAAATTAGAATGATGAGATATGTTTAATCGTGTCTAGGCCAAGATTGATCCTAGAATTGGACTTTACATATATTTGACACTTTTGTCATTTTTGATTATTTGCTATAATTTTCTTTCCTAGTTTAATTTTACTTTTTTTAATTGTGTAAAAATAAAAAACCCTATTTTTATTTCCTTTGCATCAATTATTTTTATTACAAAAATTAACCGAATATTTCCTATGGATACAATCCTAACTAACCACATCTACAAGTTTTTAGTGTGCAGAGTTAGGTAAATTTTACAGTACACCTCACAAGCGCTATCAAATTTTGGCACTGTTACTGGAGAGTATGGTGATTTAATTTTTTCTTTTGATTTTAGTTGGTTTTTTATGTATATCTTTGTTTATAATTGTTTCTTCTTTTATTTGTTAATTTTAAACACTTGTTAATGTTAGTGTATAGTAGTTACCAGATCTCCTCGTAAAGAACTTGAGCAACTTGATTCAGAGATCGAGAGGACACTGCGGAGAATATGAAGAGAAGTAGGAATAACTTCAGAAGCAGAAGCAGAACCCGAATCCAAATAGATGATGGAAAATTGGAGAACGCCAAAGGAGTTGGCACCAAACTTAACCAAAAGACCCTTATGCATTACATTTCCAAATTTTTATGAACATGTTACTTTTGAGCTAAAATCTAGATTAATACATTTATTACCTAATTTTCATGGTCTAACAGATAAGGATGCACATAAGCTTCTTAAGGAGCTCGATGTGGTTTGTTTGAGCATCAAATCTCCAAGAGTGACAGACGAGCAAATCATGTTGAGGGCCTTCCCGTTCTCACTGAATGATGCAGGGAAAGATTAGTTGTTCGATTGACTTGCTGGGAGTATGAATACTTAGTTAGAGATAAAGAGACTATTTTTGGAAAAATATTTTCCAGCATTAAAGACAGTCAATATTTGGAAGGAGATCTATGGCATAAAACAACATAATCGAGAGTCTCTTTACGAGTACTGAGAGTGTTATAAGAAGTTGTGTGTTAGTTGTCCACACAATAACATTGTAAAGACCATTTTCCCTTCCCTTTATTGATTAAATGCTTGAGAGATTGGCTGGTTATGACTATTATTGTTTTTTAGATGGCTTTTCAGTTTATCTTCAAATCTCGATCGCACTGGAAGATCAAGAAAAGACCTCCTTCACTAGTCCATTTAGTACATTTGCTTATTGAAGGATGCCATTTGGATTATGCAATACACCCGCCATGTTCCAAAGATATATGGTGATCATTTTTTTCGAATATGTTGAGAAAATCATTGAGGTATTTATAGATGATTTTAGTGTTTATTGAATGCCTTGAGAATCTTACTATTATCTTGGAACGATGTTTAGAAACTAACAAACGATGCATTGAAACTAACCTTATGTTGAATTGGAAAAAATATCATTTTATGGTGGATTAAAGTATACTTTTAGGGCATGTTATTATGGTGGATTAAAGTATAGTTTTGGGGCATGTTATATCTATTAGGGGTATTGAGGTAGACAAATATAAGGTTGATCTTATTTGTTCTTTACCTTACCCCTTTACTGTGCTAGAAGTACGTTCTTTTCTTGGACATACAAGTTTTTATCAAAGATTCATTAAGGACTTTTCAAAGATAGCCTCACCGTTATGCAAGCTGCTACAGCAAGATGACTCCTTTGAGTTCAATGATACTGTAACGAAGCATTCAACAAGCTTAAGGAGTTTTTAACATCCCTATCGATTATTCAACCGCCAGATTGAAGCCTCCCATTCGATATCATATATGATGCAAGCGATTATGCAATGGGGGCGATTTTAGGACAAAGAGTGGGCGAAGCTTTGCATGTCATCTATTATGCTTCAAAGACCCTCAATCCAACTTAATTAAATTATTCGACAACTGAAAAAGAACTTTTATCTATGGTTTTTTCTTTAGAAAAATTTCAGTTGTATTTGCTTGGTGCTAAAGTAATTGTTTATTCTAGCCATGTAGCTCTACAAAAGCAAAACCAAGGCTGATCAGATGGATTCTCCTCTTTCAAGAATTTGACTTAGAGATCTAAGAGAAAAAGGGGGCAGAACATGTGGTGGTCGACCACCTCAGCCGTTTGATCAAGGAAGAAAATAACATCCCTTTGAGAGAGACATTTCTGGATGAACAATTATTTTTTGCCGATGCGACACCACCATAGTATGCAAATATTGTGAATTTCTTAGTTACTCACAAATTACTTGTTGGTTTGTCAATGGCTTAGAGGGACAAGCTGTAGAATGAAGTGAAGTACTACGTTTGGGATGACCCATATCTTTGGAGGCACTATGTAGATCAAGTCATCAAGAGGTGTGTACTTGAAAGTGAAACACCCTTGATCTTAGCCTTCTGTCATTCATATGCGTGCGGAGGACATTTTGGAGTAAAAAGGACAACTCATAAAGTTTTAGAGAGCGGTTTCTACTAGCCCTCATTGTTCAAAGATGCATACATCTTCTGTAAATCATGTTACAGATGCCAACAGTCAGGTAATTTGTCCTGTAAGGATCAATTACCCCTAACTCCTATACTTTTCTATGAAAATTTTGACGTTTAGACTATTTAAATCATGGGACCTTTTCCTCCATCTTTTGGTTTGAATTATATATTGCTTACAGTTGATTATGTTATAAATGGGTGGAAGCCAAAGCCATCATAACTAATAATGCCAAGGTTGTTGCAGATTTTGTTAAAGCTAACATTCTTTCTAGGTTGGGATACTAAAAGCAATCATTAACGACAGATGAACCCATTTTCGCAATAGGGTGATAGAAACAATGTTCAGAAAATATCACATCATGCATAGGGTTTCCACCGCTTACCACCCTAAACCAACGGACAAGTTGAAGTGTCGAATCGAGAAATCAAGGCAATCCTGGAGAAAACAGTGTAGCTCAATGAAAAGGATTGGAGCATACGACTAAATGACGCACTATGGGCCTACAGGACGGCTTATAAAACACCAATTATGTTGGGACCCGATCTCGGGACCGGACCCCAACTGGAAAAATGAAAAACAAAGCAAACAATATCGAATCAAAACTAACGGATCGAAAAATCAAACCGAAAGAACGGAAACGGAAACATAAGGCGGAAATCGAAGGAACGGATTTCAAAGCGAAGTGAATCGGTAAAGAAATCGAAATCGAAACAAACAAAGTGTTCAATCGAACCGAAACAAAATTTCCGACATCCGTTGCGTATCTCTTCGAAAACTAAAATCGCGTTGGAAACTCTAAGACTAAAACTATCCCGAAATCGGTATAGTTCAATCAAATCCGGTATAATTTTTTTTTCTTTTTTATACTCTTTCATTTCTTTTATCTTTATTCAATCTTATTCAAATAAAAAACCAATCCATACAAATTACCTTTTTGACATTGATCCTCATGCTATTATCAATTCTTACAAGTCTTCTTAAACATTCATACATAACCCAAAAGTTCATCTTTTAAGTAAAGTCTTATTCTAATTCTTTCTTTAATAAAAAATTTACCAAAATTTTGGCAGCATAACGACTGCATTCTATACAACCCAAAAATTTGCAAAGGAATAAACACACTTCTATAATCCCAAAACCAAACTCCAAATCATCGGACCTCCCGTCCGGAAATCCAAACACAAATAAACGCAATTCTATACTTAACACTTCAATAATTCTCACAATCATATTCAATCTCAATCACATTCACATTCATATATACAATCCATAATTTACTTACATAATCCAATACCATAATCATACACAACTCAATTCCATACATAAAGACATCATTCATATCCATATCCATACTTCAATTTCATATTCCAATAGCAAACAAAAGTGACATTTTCAAGCCACGGTAAAAAGCCAAATATCAAAATCCAAAATTATACATATTACAAAAACATGCAGAAGTCGAACTAATGACTTGATCGTCTTCCATCTAATCTCCCGCTCGAATACCTGGAGATAGGGATGAAAGGGGGTGAGCTGAAATAGCTCGTGGATAACATACTTATAAATTGAAAAATAAGCAAAAGCCATTTCGCAAAACAATTGCCATTTAGCAAATTTTCTGAAAAACTTATTTCTTAAAACTTTCCACATTTTCAAATCATTTATACTGAAATTTTCAATCTTTCCACAATTTCAAACCTCAAATTTTCGTTTCTTGAAATTCCAAAACTTTTCAAAAATTCATAAATATAATAAAAAACATGAATGCAAGCACATATAAATGCATCACATTATAAATAAATCAAAAGGCACATAACATTTTAGAATGGTTTGGTTTCGGTCCAAACGGAACGTACTGCACATTCCCGCATAGCGGTCCTGTGCAGCCGTGAACAGAACGTACTACACCTTCCCGCATAG
>JANIPN010000004.1:51180714-51191544 GCA_027478595.1 Erythroxylum anguifugum
ATAATTCCAGGTACAAATATGGGACCAAAGAGACCACGTCATGTGATGCGGCCCAAGCTCAGAGGCATGTTTGGAGGGACTTACTGTGAGTGTGGCCCATCACAACCTCCAACTGCAACTGAGTCACCACCACCACCTCCAGCGCCTATAGTTGTAGGAACATCATCACCTGCGACTGGTGATGCAAAACAATCCAATAGTCATATATCATCCAATACAATCATGGAAGATGAAAGAGACAAGATGCAACCTGGATCTGAGGGTCCCGATGGTAGAAAGTATATAACAATATCCGATAAACAGTAAGTGCGATCACATGAAACACTGTATATGTTTATCATTATATTACTGTGTTAAATGATTTCAATTTGTTACCTTATTTGTTCTTATATTAGGTTCATTCCGTCTGGACCGTGTTCAAGACAAATGATATCTACTTTTAAGGAGAGGATTGATTATGAGGGTTATATTTGGAAGATCTCTGAGGCCACAAAGACTTTTTACTTTCAGGAGTTTGAGGTACAATATGCCATAAATATGTGTTTTCGTTTTGTTGTATACATTCATAACATACATATAAATTGATTATAAGCTTTAATGAATTTATGCATTTTATTCTCAGAAACATTTTTACTGGAGTTCTGAACTCAATGGGATAATACATAGTGTATGGGAGTCACGAGCTCGTACATGCGCTATTTTATTAATCAGATACACAATGCTGGTGTACGACCCTCTTTCATTTTAGAGTCCACATGGAGTCATTGGCTGGAGTACTGGAGATCACCTGAGGCAATGCGCATATCGGGCCGTAACTCCACCAACAGACGTGAAAGGTCAGGGGCAGACAGTCTTCCCGTTCACACGGGAGGATCAGTTACTCACCGCGAGCATGCAGAGAGACTTGTAAGTATTTAGAATATTACATTTATATTCTAAATTTGTACTTTAGTATATTCAATGTGAATTGATATGTTAATGTTGTGATGAACATATATGTGCAGTATGCCTAATGATCATGACTGTGTGGAGTAATTTGTTGGTGCCATTTATGGCTGTGTTGAATACATTGCTTTCTTGAACGGGGGGTAATATCATAAAAACAAAATAGACTCTGCCGAAAGTTTTATAAATTATAGTTCAACCTATTACTTTTCATTGTTATGCAGGAAAAGTCTATGGGCGTTAGGCCTACACCCCATCAGTTGTTCTTGCATACTCACACCAAGAAACATGATGGTATGACATTCGTCAACAGCCGATGTTGAGAACTAAATGTAAGTTAATTTCATAGTTTAATGTTCAATATTACTTTTAATTATCACTAACTAATTATAATATACGCATTGCCTCCTAATAGGACCAAATACAACAAACAATTGGGCAACAGTCGCAGGATGAACAACCTATTAATGAGACCCAGGAATATTTTGTTGTAATGGGTGGCAGGGAAAGTCGGGGAAGGATCTTTGGCCTAGGCTCATGTGCCAACACATTTTATTCGTAGTCTTCCACTATGTCGACAACAGCAGCATCTAGTTCAGAGCCGACAACGCGACGTATCAATCAGCTTGAGGCCACAGTTCAGACGTTAATGGAGGTAATAAATAAGGTCAGAAATGACATGGAGGAAATGAGAACGAAGGATACATACTCACATCAGCCACGCTCACCAAGGCAATAGGATTATTGTTGTCATAAATTTGGTTTTCAGTTATGTACTATTTAATGTTTAAATTTGCAGTTAACAATGGAGCATTTTCCCTTTTTATGATCATTTAACTTTTTCTATACACAAATTCTATGGGTTCAAAACTCCTAAACTTATGTAACGATAATTTATACAACTAGACATTAACAGAGATTTACAGGCGACTTCAGCGATCTAACAGGTACCGCCTTTGAATTAAGCAATTAAGGGTATATTTGATTAAGAGCTGAAATTATCGATGGTATGGGCTACCATCGGTGTTGATGTTGTGATTTTTTGTCGGAATCATCGAAATATATCGCAACTTTCTCCGACGGAACCGTCGGGACATAAAGCAACGCTCTCCGATGGTTCCGTCGGAAATTATTTCTACTCGGAGAGATCCTCCCTACTATACCGACGCTTTTCCTTTTCAGTCGGTAATATCTTACCGACCGTATTATCTTACCGTCGGTAATCAATATCGACCGTGTCGGCGCCGACGTTAGTCTCCGTCGCACTATTACGTCGGTAAATGAGATTACTGACAGAATCTCCGTGCTTTCCGCCGAAAAATTTTGTCGGTAACTCCTTTTTTCTAGTAGTGTTAGGACTGCAGCCTATCTTGTTAATAGGCTCCCCACCTCTGCTAATGAGTATAAGACTTCACATGAAGTTTAGAATGGTAAGAAACCTAACTCACCTTAGGACTTTCAGTTGTGCAGCTTATGCACATCAGAAGGAAGGAAAGTTGGAGCCTAGAGCAATTAAAGGAGTTTTCTTAGGATATCTAGAGGGAGTTAAAGGCTATAAGATCTTACTACTCTAAAAGGGAGCCTACAAAACTATCATAAGCAGAGATGTAATCTTCAAGGAAGATGAATTCCCTCTCCTGAATAAGAATTCCTCAAATTCAGACCTCCAAAAGGAAGTTTAGGAGCAATTAAGATCACTGAACCAATCAGTTTCTTTCTATGTGCCACCAGAAACTGAAGAAGGTGGCATTACTCAAACTACTGATATGGAACCTATGCAAGCAACTATACAAAGGACAGAAGAGACTGAGGGTGAGGGTGAGGGTGAAGATGAAACCCTATATACAACTGTAGATGATCTACAAGGAGATCTACAAGACTATCAACTTACTAGAGATAGGCAACCAAGGCAGAGAATTCATAATAGGAGGTATATAGACTCAAACTTGGTTGAATATGCATGTCTTGTGGTTGAATCTATAGAATGGAGGACACCTGAAACCTTTGAAGAAGCTATGAGAAGTAAAGATGAAAAATGGTGGAAGATAGCTTGTGAGAAAGAATACTCTTCTTTGATGAAGAACATGACTTGGACTTTAGTACCTAGACCTCCCAAAGTTAAACTAATTGAGAACAAATGGTTGTTCAAATTGAAAGAAGGAGTGATAGAAGCAAAACCTATAATCTATAAGGCTAGGTTTATAGCTAAGGGGTTTAGACAGAAGGAAGGAATTGACTACAAAGAGATATTCTCTCTAGTAGTCAAATTCAAAACTATTAGGCTTATCCTATTTCTAGCTACACTATATGATTAGGAAAACCATCAAATGGATATCAAGACAACCTTCCTATATGGAAACCTTGAGGAGACGATCTACATGAAGCAACCAGACAGATTTGAGGACAAAAATAACCTAGATCATGTCCGTCTATTACAGAAATCCCTATATGGGCTTAAACAAACACCTAGACAATGGAACAAGAAGTTCCATGAGGTTGTTGCTAGTATGAACTTCATAACAAGTTCATATGATTACTTCCTATACTTTAAGGACATAGGAATGACTAAAGCAGTCTTTATGTTGGTCTATATAGATGACCTAATTATTATAGGGAAAGACTTGAACAAAATTCAAGAGGTAAAGTCTGATCTATGCATTCATTTTGAAATGAAAGACTTGGGAGAAGCTTAGAAGATTCTAGGAATACAAATAATCAAAAATAGGAGGGAAGGAAAACTCTGGCTTGTTCAAAGGAATTATATAAGAAAGGTCTTAGCTCAATTCAATATGGAACAAGCTAAACCTAGTTTTGTACCCCTAGGATCTCACCTACAGATGGTATCTGATAAGGGTCCTAAGACTGAGGATGAATAGAGAGCAATGGCTCACTATCCCTATGATGTAGGTGTTAGATGTATAATGTACCTTATGCTATGCACAAGGCCTGACCTAGCTTATGCCATCAGTATACTAAGCAAATTTATGGCCAATCCAGTTTTAGAACACTAGTAAGGGCTGAAAGGGATATTTATCTGGAACCATCAACTATGGACTATGTTTTTCTAAAGATGAACTAACTAAATGCAATTACTTGTCTTTATGTGGTTATGTGAATGTAGATTATGCAACAGATAAGGACACAAGAAAGTCAATTTCTGCATACTTTTTTACATTAACAGCAAACACAATAAGTTGGAAATTACAACAGCAATCAGTAGTAAGCTTATAAACCACAAAAGTAGAGTATTATGCAATCACTAAAGGTGTAAAGGAGCTAATATGGCTATCAGGAATATTGAAAGAAATCAACATCAACATCACAAAGCCAGTAATACATACGGATAGTCAGTGTGCACTGTACCTTAGTAGAGATCCAGTCCTCCATGAGAGATCCAAGCATATAGATGTGAGACTCCACTTTGTCAGAGACTGAATCGCAAAGGGGGCCTTCAATCTGGAGAAAATAACAAGAGAAAGAAACCCATCAGATTTTGGGACAAAGGTATTAACTCAAAAGAAAATTACTTTCTGTAAGGATTACTTATAAATAAGTGAAGCCCCATGAAATCAAAGGCGATCTCATCAGATCTCACTAGGTTGGTAAAGCTAGGGCTTTTCGGATTCGAAATCACTCTCAGATTTTTGATCAGATTGAAGATTGATGAAGTAGGAGGGAATAATGTGATGGAAATCACCTATACTCCACCAATCTACACTCAGAAACAAAAAACAATAGAAGAAAGATGAAAAATCAAAGAGGAGAAAGAAGAAGTGTCTAAAGGTTGAAGAGAGGGAAGCTCTCGGATGTTCTAATCAGATAGAGACAAAATGAATTAGCTTAAGACATACCCACGTGAGACACACGCGTGAAAACATAAGTTAGAAACTTTACAACACAAAGTAGTGTCGTATTACATACATCATAAAACAATAAAACGTAGCTTCAAACAACACAATACGTAGACCAGAAGCAGATGGATTAATAACTCACAAAGGAGGCACATGACCCTTGTCTAATTTATGCAACCTCACCCGAAAGCCTTTGCATGCAACTCATATAAAAAGAGCATATCACAAGCATCAGGCAGATAACAAAAAGAGAGACTTCATTATTTTGATTTGATTGTATTTTCAATATCTGAGAGTGTAAGAATTAGAGTGAAAAGTTTGAGAGTATGCTAGGGTACTTACCAGTTAGTACTAGGAGAGTTAAAGACTCTTGCAAGTGTTGTGAAAAACACTCAAGTCTGTAAACTGTTCTCTTCTTTTTCATACTAGTTGAAACCACATCAGTGGGAACCTTGGATGTAAATAGCATTGAAGCTGTCGAACCAAGTAAAAATCTGTGTTCTTTATTTTTTCTACACTTCATATCATCTGCAAGATTTGACTTCTTTATTAGTCTTTATGGTTTAAATCAACAGTACAACACAAATATCCTAACAATTTAGGATGAAAATCCTAGTTATGATAGGATTTAATTGGAATCAAATCACCATATCTTAACTAAGATAAGATGTAGAGTTTTGGTAATTTTTGGACTCTTCTTGAGAACCTATTTTGGTGATAATGGCTATTTAAGGTAGCTAAAATTTTGAAGATTCCATTCATCATTTTAATTTGTAGCTGCATTTTTGGTGTGTTTAAGTGATTTTTGGTGCTATAGTGTTGTCATTTTTAGGTGGAAAATGACAAGCATATTGTGACTTGGTAGCTGTAATTTTGGTGTATCTTGGATTATCTTTTATAGTTGATTTCATGGGGATATGATCCACATCTAGTAGTTGTGTTTTCCTTAGGGGTTGTGCAATTTTTCTAGGGTGTTTTTATTGTTGTTTTCGTGGTGAAAATCTCCAACAGTTTTATTGTATTTTGCAGCTCCATTATTTGTAACGTTTCGGTGAAGGAATGTTTATTTTGTTGGTGATTTTTCTGCTGCTTTATGTGGGATGTTTTACTGATTATATCAAAGGTCTACAACAGCTTTCTTAGTAGACAACTTCCTAATCTTTCGTTGACGAAACCACTTTGTTAGGGGAGTTGTTTTCTTATCTTAAGTGTCTTTATTTATTTCCTTAAAATTTAAATCACTTGAGTTGTTTCATTCTTATTTTCATTATCGAACATTATTGAGAAAACCCTCTGTTAAGGTTAATACGAGACGATCGTGTTATTAGGGTGTGCTTTACTTTCACGGAGTGTGAGGACAAGGGATAGTGTCGAAGGTTGAGTGAGTCTACTCAATAAAGCCTTGTATATAACTATTATTATACTTCGGTGAAAGTGATTAAGCTGGGTGAGAGCCTAGTAGACGTAAGTAAGGTATATCGAACTGCGTTAACAAATTTCGGGTGTTGATTTGTTTATTTTTCTTTTAATTTTTCTATTTTCGTTTGTGTCAGAAAATTTACAAAAACCATCAAAAGAAATCTAAGGAATTTCTTAAGGGGGTTCAATTTGGAAATGGAAGTCAAGCTAAGGTAAAAGGGGTTGAAGTATATTTGCCAAAGAAAAATGGAGGATTGAGGATTCATTCTTTGAGGACTACTAACAAAATCCTACTTTTAAAGAGAGTGATGTCTATTCTCCCGGAGAAAAGCTTAGATGGATGAACAACTATTATCCCAAAAGAAGAAGCATTTGGTCTTTAAATACTGAACTCTCCTATTCTTACTTCCTAAACCAATTGAGTATGCTTAAGGGTGAAATAGAAAAAGGATGTTACTTGCACAATTGATAATGGAAAGCTAGCTAGCCTTTGGTTTGATAACTGGACTGGAAATAATCCCCTAATTCAGAATCAATCGGCTAAGATCAGTTTAGAGGATTTCCATAGGCATACTAAAGTGTATCATGTGATCAATGAATGTCTACTTATATTAATCATTTAAGTCCCCCTTATGCTCCTAATTTGAATAACCTGGAGTGTTATCTCTGGAACAACATTCCTATCAATTTACTTTCTAACAGGAAATGTAAGGAAGTTTTTCACCTATCTACTCCTGTTACTAAATGGCACCAACTAGTTTGGAACAAAATCCTACTCTTTAGGGTTTCCTTTTTATTGTGGTTAGCAATTAAAAATACGCTCAATATACTATACATTTTGCATTATCTAAATCACAACTCCCATTGCATACTTTGTAATCTGTCGGAGGAAAGAGTGAAAATCTCTTTTTTGATTGCCCTTATTTAACCACTATTGGAACATTGTTAAAAGCAAACGTCTCTGGAACATTACTTCCTAAAGTCTACAAGAGGTGTCCAAATGGTTCTTGGATAACCCTAGGATTCCTCAAGACTATAATGAGGTCTATCTATTAGGAGTTGGAACCTGCATGTATGAAATATGGAAAAAACACAACCTCAGAAGATTCCATAGGAAGGTAAGACCTCTTCGGGAAACATTAGATAGTATTCCCTACAATATTAAAGAGAAACTCGTTATATCCTTGCAGTGCCCTTCTAAACGAGTTAACTATTCCAGCCGTTTGTGGACTTCTGGGGACTTTGACAAGGAGCTAGTAAAGACTAGAGTACGCGACGGAAAATAACAAACTGGAAACTATAAAATACTTGTTGGAGATGGAACCTGGCACATGAAAGAGAAGACGACTAGGTGGATCAGCGCTTGGTTCATCCTCGGTTAACCAAAAATAGGAATTAAGATAGTACCACTGAGAAGATTGATGTGGTATGACACTCTTACCTATGTATCTCTTTGCTCCCATACGAGAAATGCGGTGTAGTGCGATGGTGTCCTTGTAAAATCCCATCAAACTTAATTTGGCAAAGTGTGGACTAGTTGTTTTCACTTTAGTCTTTTATTTTCCTTATTGTTCAAAGGATGAGTTCAATTACTGGTTATTCGGGTGAGGGGAATTTCAATAATTCCTCTATGTATTGTTTTTGACATGGTTCCCCTTTTTTTTACAATTTTTAATGACTAATTTTAATTTCTTTTTAAAAAAGTAATGGTTTGGCTATATGCTTTTCTCAATATATTTTAGCCAAGTTATTTTTTTTCAATTCTTCCTATTTATCTTTCCATTATGTCAAGAAGACGCCATCCATGATTCATGTTACATGTGCCTTGGTTCTTAACAAAATGTCAACTAAACGGGTTCACAAAGGCGTATGCTCAACTTCGACGAAGGTAGTCATTTGAATTTGTTGGTTCATTTCTAGTTCTTCATTTCGGATGTGGGAGAAGATCCCAAAGGCTAGGGAATTATTTGAGAAATAGATATCTTAGTCTTCGATTAAAATGTTGATAGTAGCTTGCTTTAGAGAAAGAAAAGGATATCATCGGTTTTTTTGGCATCTTCATTCGGTTTAGCCATTTACTTTACGTTTCTCCCTGCCCTCTTATCCGCAGAACTCTGTCTCTAGAGAACAGCCTAATATGCAATTGGGCACCCATTTTTGTTTGACAGTCAAACCTCAAAGTTCCTACAAATGCAAAAGTTCCTATTATTATGATCGGCCTTAGAACTGGCTCGGCCTTTGAAAGGGGCCTCTTACAGCCCAGAAGAAGAAAAGTGATTTCAAATCCTGTCAAGCTATGGTAGAAAAATTTTAGACTAAAATTACAAAATTTAGTAAACTTTAACACTATATTTTTTTTACAATTTTTAAATCAAACTCATTTTTAAAATTTAAATTCTTTCATTTTTGGACATAATCCATTAAGTTATATAGAGTGGGTGAATTTGTACTCGTGCTATACATAATACTTTAATTTTTCTTATTAAAAACATTATGTATGTACGGACATACAAATATAAGCAATCCTATAACTTGAACAAATACGTTATGATTGACCTATAAGATACACGCTTGATAATACTATAAGCTATACAGATTTTGGGAAAAAAAAAAAGAAAATACATTGCAAGTACAGAAAGAGAAGTTTAGAGTGGTTAGCCAGAAGTCACCCCAAATCATTGGCATGATTAATGGAAGATTAATACTTTATAACTTCGTTCCGGGCTTTACGTTACATTTCCTAGATATTACACCATCCCGGCAATTTTGGAAAAGGAAAACAAGCCACTAGAGAATCAACATTTAATTTAAGAAAGAAATTATCAAAAACAAGGGAGTGAGTGAGTGTGACACTTTGCCGCGGACCCACTAGTTGTTTGTTCGGACTTGGGAAGCATAACAAACCCCACTATACACAATTGCCGTTACAACATCAAATCATCATTAGTAAAATCCAGCGCTTTAAATCTTTTTTTAATAAAAGTTAATTATACTGCAAATCCAATCACGGAAATTATGGAACTTAAAAGAGAAATATACTGTTTGTATCATAAAATAAATGTATCTTTCTTTACAATAAGAAAACTAATATAAGGTGTGAAAATAGAAGACATTATAATCCTTAAATTAGCGGCGAAAAAGTGTATTTTGAACTTTAATATTTACAATAATAAAATTTGAATATTAAATTTTTGAAATGTTTAAATTGAACTTTAATTTTTTTTTAATGTTTTAAAAAGATCTATGAAAATTTTTATATATTATGTGATAGTGAAACCTATTTTTTGTTCATAAAATAAAAATAATGCTATGTTAATATTAACGTGATATTTAATGAATAAAAAAGTTAATTTTGTTAAAATTTTTATTTACTTAAGATCTGTTTTAAACATTATAAAAACGTTAAAGTTAAATTTAAAACTTTAAAATGTTAAGTTATGTTTTATATTATATTGTAAATATTGATATTCAAAATGTAAATTTTTAACTTAAATCGGTACGTTTTTAACTCTTTTTGGGTATGACCATTCATACTCTATTATTAATTAATTTTTCGACAAACAAATAATTTTAACTTCAATCACCAAAATAAATTGAAAATTTAAGACTTAATGATCCACACGAAAACGATCTTCATTTCAGATTTGTAAAGCACGCTTCATAGCCGACATCATCAAAAATTTAAAGAAAAAACAAGACAAGTCTCCAAGATGGGAAAAAAGTCAAACAAATGATTAAAATAAAGATATGACCTTAACAAAAGTTGGAATTTATTTTGTCAGGAAAAAATAAAGAAGAGGGTAGAAATTGAAGGCAAATATCAAGTAGCAATGAGGAGGAGTTATTCGTTGCCAAATTACTGGAGTAAGAAGAAAAAGAAATGATCATCAATCATGCATGAAGAAGAAAGATTTCCTTTTTAAAACTGCCAAACAGAAAGTCAGTCCAAGTTAATTCACGTAGAGAAACGTAGTTGATAAATTAATTATAGTTTTAGTTTGTTAGCATTAAAATATTCTTATTGAAACCTAAGGGTGTGGTTGAGTGGCAGGGAATCATCCATCCTTAACTAAAGGTTAGGGGTTCGATCCTTGGATATGGAGCAGCCTTAAATCCTTGAGCTAGCTTTCCTACCCTGTGAGGTGCTACAAACCAGCAAGGGGATTAGTCACTGAGTCCGGTAAATACCCTGGTCTAAGACCAAAAAAAAAATCTTATTGAAAATTTGTAATTAAAGTAGACAAAAAGAAAAGATACGCTTGTGCGAGATATGTAGCATCATTTTATTTTTATTTTTATTTTCACAAGAGAGGGACTCGTTTTGTGTTCATTAGGTATGGATTAAGGGTGTTACTGTTAAGGGGAACGAGATCAATTTTACGAGTATTTTACTAGTACCGACACTACAATTCGTTCTAATACGGTACTATACTAGTAACTGTCCATACCCAATAACATTTCAAGAAATCTTTAAAATGATAAAATTATTCCTCAATATTATGTTATATAATTTATAATTTTACATCAACAATGTTTATATAAACCTTAATAATAGAAATTTAAAATACCAACAATCCATTTATTTCAATTAATATTACTTTTCGCATATTTCACA
>JANIPN010000004.1:51192337-51204447 GCA_027478595.1 Erythroxylum anguifugum
ATGTTATATTTCATAACATAATAAAGAATAATTACATCAAAATATCAAATAGAAAAAATAATAAAGTTTTATGACTCCATAAGTATTACATCAAAATTTCGTCCGGAGGAGCATAAGGAGTCCAATAAAAAGAATTATACCTACTTTGCAATATTTTCTGAATGCTTTGTAAGTAGAATCATTATCAATAATGAACTAAATAATATTTTTTAACCCAATTTCATTTACAACTTTATCAAATATTTGAAATAAAGTATTAATATCTTTAATAAGGCCAGATGCATCAATAAACTTTAAAAATATTGTCTCATTAGCATAATTAACTAAAATTTGATAATATGATCATCTCTTCTATTTGTCTAACCATCACACATTATTAAATACCTATAAATTGCCAAAGTCATTCTTCTTTCAACCAAATAACTATTTATTTCATAAATAAAGCTGCTTAGAAGTTTACCTCTATTGTCATCAATTGAAGAAGCCTTATATCCTGGACCATAAGAGGCAATAACATTCATCATAATCTGGTAATAATAAGATTGGGTGGCATTGAATGATACACATGAATTATACCACTATCTAACAATTGTCATGTCCACATTATAAGTCGTTTCTCTAGATTATAAGGTACTATGAATTGAAGGCTAAGCTCCAGGAATTGTTCATGGTAAAAAAATGTTAGAAACCTATCTTCTTCTTTTTTTAACATCATGTGTAACATTTCCTTTTTGATGGAAAGGAATAACACCATCTTCAAATCTCCAGTATCATCTTGACTACCAGAAAATGAACTTCCACTAAAATTGTGTAGTTTAGTCTTTGTCTTCTATTTTTCTCATGCTCAAACTCTTTAAACAGAGTCTTCATTTGTCATTTTATATCATGAATGACTTTCTTATAAGGTTTCACATCACCTTTGTTCCTAGATAAATGATTATTTAATCTAGTTATTGCCCCACCTTTCAAATGCTTGTTACAATATAAACAAATGTTATGGTTCTTCATCACAGGAACCAATATAGTATGTGCCCAAGTTGGATCATTAAATCTTTCTTGAACGACTAAATTATCACGAGCACTTGAACTTCCCTCCATTTATTGGTAAAAATAATTAAAGACATATGTCAAAATTAAATTAATAAATTAACATTAAATAATAAAGTTTTTGTATATAAAATCATTACATAACTACAAAAATTCAATAGTCAATTATAAGCATGTCTAAATAGACACTATCTTACGTCTTTCTTTATGATAATACGTATTGCAAACATGAGTTCATTATACTAAATAAAAAAATTACTTGAACATTTACAATTTCACATTATGTTTGAACTTTACAATTTCACATTATGTTGAATAATGAGTATACTCTCATAAATCAAGACATATCTTAAAGGTCACTTTAAAGGCATATGAAATAAGAAAAGTTCAAATGAACTATTTTTTACTATGTATTTAACTTCTCACAAGATATGAAGGATAATGAATGTATAATGAATATGTACTTGTAAGTTTGTTATCATGTTATAAATATTCTTTTCCAAATTTAATTTTTTGTATTTATAATATTATTTTCTAATGGCAACAATGAACAATATAAGAACGCAAAAGTTTTATTTACTTAACATAGTTGCACATATTAAATGATTTAATTATATATTAAATCTTTTGTTTAAATAGTTAATCATGTATTATATACTTTAATCAAACAATAATTAGTAAATTGTAAGTCACATATAAATCAATTAACAATGTAACAATTTAAAAATTTAATAAATTAAATTTGATCTCATTTTTATGATTATTGGAATAACGAATAATCTGAAAAATCAAATAAATAAAAATTTATTTCTTCATGAATTCATAATGTCTAATTGTTTATAGACATATATAAATTCAACAACATAATCTGTTCCATAATTTTCCCATAAATTTAGCTTACTTTTCCCATAAATTTATCTTAATTTTCCTTTACAAAATAATTCCAAAAAATAAAATTCTTAAAAAATTTAGCCAGCAACAAAGCTCAATAAGACTATGCAGTGAAATATATCCAATTCCAAATTTTCAAGCCCTGATTATATATAATAAATCTTTCACAATTTACATAATTCAATGACACACAAAACTGACCACAAACTAACTCATATGTAGAAATTATAGAAACAAACTTAAAAGACACAAAAAATATATGAAGAGAATCAAATTATCAGGGCTTATAATAGTGTTGGGTTGCGGATTAAAACTTCAATGGGTACGAATCGATGGGTTAAACATAAGGCAGGTTATGTGAACTGTGGGGAGACAGGAGACAGAGATGGACATGTTGTAGAGGAGCTCGTAAGTGGCCTAAGTGAAGTTGGTAGTTGGTAACATCATGGTGGAGCTGCCAGGTGTTGAGGGTGAAGTTGTTAACAGTGCATGCAATAATGCAAAACTAAGAGAGCAACGGGAGATCAATAGATCAAACAAGAAGGGACCGAGAGAGTGGGGAGGCTGCTTGGTGTTGGTAGAGAAAATATGATAATCTAGATTTGGAGGTAGATGATAACTAAAGTTGGTATTAGTTAGTGTTTTTTTTCAATTTAGTCCACAATTTTCTAAAATTTTATATTCACTTTTGGTAAAAATTGGTATTTTGGGTACCCTTTAGTACCGACCAGTATCTTGAGTTGGTACAATACATGAGTATCATTTTTTGACTAGTATAGAATGGTACTCATATTGTTGGATGGGATGGGAGCATGGTCTAGTAGTCTAATCTTTTATGCAACCAATGACTGGAAATTCTTTATTCTCTTTCATATATTGTTTTTCAAGTCATAACCAAATTTTATAACTAAAAATAATATTTCTAAAAGACTTTTAGATTTCTAGTATCAATTAGGATATTTGAGTGAATTGTAATGCCTTTTAGGTTAAAGAATGTAGGTACTATATATCATAGAGCTATGAATGCCATTTTTCATGACCGGATAAGACATACAAAGGAATTTTACATAAATGATAATATAGTGAAGTCAAAAGAGAGCATAAATCATACTCAGGATTTATGAGAAGTTGTTCATAAAATGTGAATGTATAATTTGAAGTTAAATACCTTAAAATGTGTTTTCAGAGTAAGAGCAAGGAACTTCTTGGGGTTTTTGATTCACAATAAAGGAATTGAATTTGATAAGAATAAATGAAAACCATCTTTGAAGCAAAATCACCTTAAAATAAAAAGGAGATTTAGAGATTTTTGGGCCAAGTAAACAATGTGAGAAGATTTATTGCTAATTTGATAGGAAAATAAAAGAATCCTTAAACTTGCTAAAGCTGAAGAATTTAGAGGAAGTTCGTTGGGAGGAAAGACACCAGGTGGCTTTCGATAGTATCAAGGAATATTTAACTAAACCTCCAATGTTGGTGCTCCTAGAAAAGGAATTCCATAAAGTTGAATATCTCCACATAAGAAGAATCCGTCGGATGCTTATTAGCTTGGAGTAATAAGCCTGGACATAAACAAGCTATTTATTATCTAAGCAGAACTCTGACACCAACTAGAAAAGAAATACTTACCCACTATAAAGTTATGTTTGGCATTATATTTCTCTTGTTCAAAATTAACGATTTACTTGTTGCAAGATAAGTTGTTGTGGTTTCACATACTAATTTATTAAAATACATGTTGCACACGCCAATCTTCTCAAGAAATATTTGGAAATGACTTATGACACTCATAGACTTTAACTTGATAAATTATCCTAAAAAGTTTATAAAAGGTCAAGCATTAGCTGACTTTTTATTAAGCCACCCTTTAATCAAAGTACAAGTGGATGAGGAACAATTAATTGTCAATTGTGAAAAGAAGCCATAGGAATTGAAATTTGATGGGTTTAGTGCAGAGAAGTGTAACAATGTCATAATTGTAATTGCACCAAATCGAACAAAAACTCTTCTTTCCCTCAAATTGGACTTCCCATATATAAATAATCAAGGAAAATATGAAGGTTTACTAATTCAACCAGACCTTCTAGTTGATCACAAAGCTAAAGAAATTTTAATTAAGGGAGATTCATAGTTAGTGTTACGCCTAAGGAAATATAATTGTATTAGTGTAGCTTATCACCTAATTACACTACTAGTGCCCAATTACAATAATTCTTTACTAGGATAAAATTTCAACATATTTTGAAAGGTGAAAATTAGGAAGCAAATGAACTTTCACACATAGCATCCGGATTGAAAATGTTAGAAGACTTAATCTATAAGTGTATTATGGTACAATGAAGATCTCACCTATCCATTTATAGAGAGGAACTTTATTAGACGTCTTTAATATTAACAAAGAAGTCACCTACGATTGGAGGTTAGAAATTAAAAAATTTCTAGAAAACCCTAACAAGAAGTGTTGTTTAAACTTAAGCAATAAGCACTTAATTTTGTGTCAATTGAAGGAATTTTATTCTTTCAAGGAAACAATGGACTTTTTTTAGATGTTTTGGCATGCTCGAAGCATTAATAGTAATGTGACAGTTTCATAAAGAGGTACATGGAGCACATCAATCTGGAATAAAAATGAGGTGGATTATACATCGACATGGATATTATTGGCTAACCATCATTAAAGATTGCTTATCATATGTTAGAGGTTGTAAACATTGTCAGAAGTATGGAAGAATTCAGAGATCCTTGCATCCGAGTTACATTATATAGTTAAACCATAGGCATCTAGATGATAGGTAATTGATCTCGTTAGGAATATATATCCACCATCCTCAAAAGGCTTTAGTTTTTTTTCGTAGATGTAGACTACTTTCTTAAATAGGTGGTGGTGTAACTTTTAAAGAAAGTTGATCAAATAGATGTAGTTAAATTCATCAAAGAGCATATTATTCATTAGCTTGGAATTCCCCAACCAATCACAAATGATCGAGGAACTATGTTTATAAGTCAGGAAGTTAAATCTTTTGCCAAAGATTATAAGATAAAATTATTAATTTAGACCCTATATTAGGCTTAGGCTAATGGCCAAGCTGAAGCATCTAACAAGTTAATTATTAATTTTTTTAAGAAATTGTTATAATATAATCCAAAAGAATGGCACAAAATTATAACTGAAACCATATGGAAATGTCATACATCTAAGCATATTCCCATAAAGGTTAGCCCATTTGCCTTGATATAAGGATACAATGCTATCCTTCTTATGGAATTGGTGGTTCCATCCCTGAAAGTAGCTAAGCAAAATGATCTAGGGACTTCCAAGTATTTAAAACAGATGGTAATAGAGTCAGACGATTTAAATGAAATGTGACTTCAGGCCTTAAATAATATGATACAAAATTCTATGATAAAAGAATTTGCAGACGAGAATTCTAGGAAGGGGAATTAGTATGGAAATTAATCCTAACCCATGAGATAAAAGATAAAGAATGGGGTAAATAGTGGCCTTAGAATTTATAAAGTCTTAAGTGGAAATGCCTATTGGTTATTTAGTTTAGAAAGTGAGCCTCATAGGCATTTTATTAATAGAAAGTATTTAAAACCTTGTGTACCTACATTTTTTAAAATGCATAAGGATCAAATAATGATAGTGAATTCTTAAAATAAAATATATTTAGATTAATATCCAAAAATCAAAGTTTAAAGTCCCATTAAAAAATAACAAAAGTTAATAAGAATGGAGAAGTTCACAACTAGTCTAAGTCAAAGGACTAAATTTCACCCTATTGATTAATGTACGACACTTAGTCCTCCTTGGTTTTTTGTACCTACTACTTCCAAAAGTGAATTTCAACTTTTTATAGCACCAACAATTTCCCTGACTTTACACTGTTTTACTTAACTTCATGAAATTCCTGATATAGCTTCTGTCCATTTTATTTGAGGGCTTCTTATTTCTCTTTGATTAGCTTGATGGCTCATTCATGTTTAATAACTTCATTTTCTAAGGAATCAAATTCATTTTTCAGCTCTTAAATTTTAGTTAAAAGATTATTAACTTTAGTTTCTTCCACATCGTAGTCCATTATACGCTGATGCGAGAGACACCATTTTCAAGTTCATAACTTAATTATGGCAAGATTTTGAAAAGGAAGCAAAGAATTTCTCATCTTTGCGTAGAATTATCCTAATAATGGATGACTGAGTTGTAGACCCAACTTATGACATCATACTTAAAAAAGAACTACCTTGAATTTCAATTAGGAATTTCAACTCTTGCTATATGGTCAATCTTAAAGAATCTTTGACTCTCGATAGTTCTTCAGAGTTGATCACTAGTGTGGCACTGGAATGAAGGTCAGAAAAAAGATCTAAAAAGCTCAAGTCAAAGACTTTTTATAATGTTATCGTTGTAGACCATACATCCTTTGTGTGCAAGTTATAAAAGAATTTGTTAATAGACTGTTAGGTCATTGTACAAAATAAAAGAATTCTTGTCTTACCTCCATTGAAGAAACCTTAGTGACTTTTTGGTTAGGAGAAGCCTTGATCTTTCTAGAATCTAGTTCTAAAGGAAAATAGGGAGCAGGAAGGCTAGATATTGTGTATTTTGTAAAAAAAAGATAGATCAATAGGAATTCATAATAGAAATAAAGTTAAAAGTAATAAAATGATGTTTTATACCATCACTAACTTCGTCAACAACCTTTTCAGGAGTAGAAGACGTTCGTTCTAGAGGAAAAGTGTTTTCAATAAAAGGTTTGGTGGTTACTGATTCTTTGATCAATTTAGAGGAGGAGTAATTGGATTTCTTTATAGAAACTCGTAAAGCTAGGGTTTTGGCTTTTTTGAAACTAGAAGTCACTAGCAACTTCTCTTTAAGTTTTTTTTTAGAGTGAGGATTAGGAGCTACTTATTTATGAAAAGAAGGCTAACTTTCATCTTTATTTTCAGTATCTAAGATTTCAAAGTCTATAAATAAATAAAAGTTAAGATATTTTTTAAAATTAAAATTTTGTGACTATAGTGAAATACCATTGAGAAGTGTAGAATCAGTTTAAGGGACTAAACTTTAAAGATTTTTAAGCCACCAGAAGTGGTAAGCTTCAATGTCAACTATACTAGCGGCAACAATCTTGCATTTCAAAACGTGACAAAGATAAAAAAAAATTCCTAAAGGAATTTACCATTGACAACACTTGCTTCAAAAGGAATTCCTAACTGATAGTCCAAGAAATGTACAATATGAGTAATTCCTAGAGATAGATCGAGTAGCCTACTTAATAAGTAAGGGAGATGCATTTTAAAACCTTGGTTGTAATAGAACGGACAAGTTTTAGGGCTTTATCACCACCAAAAATGGAAACTATAAAGTTGGTATAAATAAGGAAAAGCTTTTGGTAGACAACCAAATAAGAGGACTCAAAATTTATGAAGATTTTTAGCCAGTAAGGCCTTTTGGAGAAGTCTCTAAAAGGATTCAACTATTTCATAAATCAATACTTTAGTAATAAAAAAAAACACCAAAGATGTCTTTATAAGACTTACTACAAAAACTGGTAGATCACTGAAGGTCGAGAAAATTAGGAAATTTAAGTTCAAAAGAAGGTAAACGTTTTCTTTCCTTAAACTCAAGGAAATAAGAAAAAGTCCAAAGCTAGACAAACCACACACAGAGGTTTGGGAACTATAAAGGAATCCTCAAATTTCTATATAGAAATATCAAGAAAATAGAGCTTAAAACAAAAAAAAAAACTTACTAGAAGCTATTGCTTTGCAAGAAGGAAGAAATTCCAAGGTGGGTTTATTATTAATAGGAAAAAAATAAATCAATTTAGAAAAAACCTAATTGAATTTCACTTGTTCTTCTTATGATACACTTCTTAAAGAAGCATAGTTATTTATCAATTGAGAATAAGAAGACTATTTTAAAATGCCAGACTCTCAGGTAGTAGTTTCTTCAACCAAATAAACAACCTCCTCTATGAAAATAGGCAATCTAGTTAAAAAGAAGACCTCTTTCAAAGAAATAGATGCATACCCAAATAGAAAGATTAATGAGTTACATGAAGGACTCTAAATTCAAAATTGTAGATGTAAGATTAGGTTGATAATATATAGAATTCATAGAAAGATCTATCAGTTGCAGAAGGCTTTACTTCTTCTAGGCTAAGTGATAAGATGGGTATATACTATTTACCAATTTAGTTTAATGGTCTACATTCCTAGGTCAAGCTTTTCCTAAATAACGGACCGATGGATGAGAAGCATCCATAAGAAGGGTATTATCAATAATAGGAGAAAGACTGTATTCGAGGTTGAAGTGAGGATAGCCTTCAAAAGTGCTAAAAACATAAGTTCAAAGGTTAGAATTAATGGGCCAAAAAGAACATTAAAGCACAAGAATTCTTTACCTAATTCTTATAAAAGGTGGAGGGGCTCAGATGGAATAAATAACACTTCAAGTTTAACAATTTGCAAAAAAAGTGGAATTAGGAAAATTGTATGGATTTTTTAAAATCTTAGACTTAGACACATACGTTAGTGGTGTTTAAGAGGAAGAAGTGTGGTGAGAAGAAGCCATACTCATAAAAGTCACAACAGAAGAGTGTGGAAGTCAGAAAAGAGAATAAAAATTATCTAAAAGCCAAGCTGAAAAGTGAAAGAAGTACAATGAGTTTTTACATTGTAGAAATGGTCAAATCATATAAGAATAGTAAAAGGTGGTAATTTAAAGAGATTTACTATCTTCTATAATAAATATGGAAGCAAGGATTTCAAATTTGAAAGATCTCAGTGTAATCTTTAGATCTGTCATTTATTATCTATAAAAGAGTGTTTAAGATTTAAAAAACCCACATAAATGATGTTACTTTGCTTAACTCATGAATTTAGCCTAGAGCCCTACAAATTTTTAGAATGGAATTCAAATTCCAATTAGCAAATTAAGAGAATTTAATATCATATTCTTGGTTTGCTCAACCAAACATACGTGGGAGGCAATTGTTGATAGTCTAAAATAATTTATCCCATTTAGCCCAAAAGTGAAAAGGGCTAAATACTAAAAGCCACGAAAGTCATTTGGCTAGAGAATTCAAGCAAATGGAAATCATTTGAGAAGTTCAGGATTTAGGAATTCCAGACTGTTTATAAATAATTGACATATGTTCTTTTAAAAAATAATACAAAAGGACAATCAGCTAAAATATAAGAACCTAGAGCTGAATGTGGAAGTTGAGAAAATAATGAAAGATAGTTAACAAGAATATGGTCAAATGGGATGGAAATTAAGCAGTTACAGGAGACAAATTTCCAAAATGTAGAAGTTAAGGAAATAATGGTAGATAATTGGCTAAAATGTAGAGAAGTGAGTAGTTATAGCAATAAACTACTTGATGCTGAGAAAAGTATAAATTCTCTAGCACCATGACAAGGGGGAAGACACTCAAAAAACCAACACACTCAAAATACTACAAAACACAATCTCCAAACTAACATAATACAACAAAATCACATTCTAGAGAGATCAATAAAGTTTTTCCAAACACATTTGTTAATTTTTTTAGCTCTATTTACTTTACCAATGTAGCTTTATTATATCAAATTCTCTAGTGTTATGTAGCTAGCGATTCCCTTTTGCAACAATCAATTACTTTATTTATTTCAAATTTTATTTCAACATATCTCAGTATTTTGTTAACTTAGAACTCTACTCTTTAATTTTTCCAAAACCTACTTATTTTGTTGATAGAAGTCAAGTACAAATTCTAAGAGAATTCCTCAAAAGCATACCCACATTTTAGATTAAAATCAAACTAAGTCTAATTACACATCAAATACAAGTCATAGGGTGATTTTTTTTAATCAACGTGGAAGATTCTATAAGGAGTCTTACTTTAAAAAATGTGCCTTTATAGTTTTATAAAAATTATTAATCAATTATTTTAAAATTTGATAAGAATAGTTTCTATCATTGTATTTTTTATTTTATTATTATTTTTAATTAATTCTAGTTGATCAAAATAACTTCAGTTACTTTTTGTCACGTTGAAAATGTCACTATTAAATTAATTAACTGATAAATACCATTTATTGAACAAAATAATAATTAGAGACTATTTATTGGATTCCTGATCTTCTTTTTCCGAAAATATACAGAGCACAAAGAATTTATCAAACTATAAATTGAATCCAACGATTATTTTTATTGAAATATTCAAATTATAAGAATTAAATCTAAAATTAAGATTTACATTTCTATAATGATATCTTTTCGTATCATAAAAATATGGATATTTTACATTTCTATACCTCTTGTGGCTAAGCAACTAAAAGAGCACAAGTTTCCTCAGGAAAAGAACAGAAACGACAGCTTTTGCAAATACTTTCAAATGGCTATGTAGGTCCAAAAAAGTAAGCATGACTTCGTTAAATCCGTAAATTTCGCAGCAACGTGGTCACATTAATAATGATCATAATTATGGAGCCATGTCTTCTTTGCCTTTTCATTTTTCGCCCAACTAAATACATACTTCTTTTACGGTATTTTTTATCAGTTCTCACGCATTTTCTTGATTGTCAAATCTAACTTGGATAGTAGAACTTCTTAAATACAGTGGACAACATTCATTTTAGTTCTTATTATCTTCCTATGTTGACTTTTAGCAGCTTTTGTCACGCATAAAATAAGTGAAACAGTTGGCTAAAAGGGGGAAACATTATTGTGTTGCATGCCACGTTCACATTGAACGAGATCAAGCAACACTCGTAGCTATCATAATCATGAACTTCGTTGTCAATATCTTTTGCAATTAATGATGCCAGAAACAAGTAATGGTAAAAAGCCATACACCTTTAGTTTGTTGTTTCGTGATCCGTCTAGTGCCTAACATTAAAGCATTGCAATCCAATGCTTTATTAAGTCTGTTTTCTTTTAATAATTCCAATAGTTTATCATTTAAGAAAGGTTTCCTTGTTTGTTTGATATTATAAGAAAAGGGTGAAGACATTCAGTGACGAAGATATATGGGGTCCAGTGGTGCACTGGCTCCTCCACAATTTAAAAAAATATAATATTTTTATTTTTAATTAATATATATATAAAGGATGAAGTTATTTAAATGCTAGTGGTGCATTGGGCCCAATAGGCCCTGAAGTCAAAAACATATCCCTTGGCCAATAAAAATCAATTCAACTATTCAAAAATTTATAGTGAGATAGGACTTCTTAAGTGAAATATCAATAGCTCACTAGTTAAATGATACAATTAGGAAACAATCTCTCCTTTGTTGTTGTTAGTTAAATGGAACGATAAGATTAAGAATTGGAAATATTAAAAGATAAAAAATACTCATTTATGTGAATTATTTAATTTATTTATAATAGTATGTAAACAGAAAATTGAATGATTACACTTCTTTCAATAAATTACTTCATTTTTATTTATATCCTTAATAATTATAACAAAATTATTAAGTTAATTAACAAACTTCTAGTTTATTTATTAAAAATAAATTAAAATAATTAATTACTCTTATTCCTTTTTTATCTAGTTTACTCAATATGATCTATATTATCACGTATTTATATATATAATTCTTAAAAATATGGCAGGTATAAAAAGAAAAGATTTGAAAATAGGGACAAAAACATAGAAAGTGATGAACATGTAAAAGGATTAACAAATGAAGAAGATAATAACAATTTTAAACTAAACAAAGTAGATAATAACAATTTTTTTTTCCAGGTAAAAAAAGAATTGTATTACTCGGAAAAGAAAATTACAAATTCAAAAGGGGCATACCCCAGAGCTATAACAAAATGAAAGGGCAGGATGAAAAACAGCCTAACAAACAAAGGCCTCAGGCCTACCAAAAGACAGCCCACAAAAGCAAAAGGACCAGTCAAGGTCAGGCCCAGACGCCCCAAGGAAACAGTCCACAACAGGCTAAGAGAGTCAAAAGCATCATCCGGGCAAGAGCCCAAACGAGCCACAAACAGCAAGGGCATCTCTGCGGGGAGCAACAACACCACCCCGGCAGAAACTTCGGCTACAGCAAACCACAATCTACCGCAGCAAAAGGAGGACGCAGGCAGAACGTTTCCGATGACATCCGAACCCAGACGGAACGGAGGCAAAGGGAAACCGAAGCCTAAAAATCAATGAACTCCAACGG
>JANIPN010000004.1:51205302-51215926 GCA_027478595.1 Erythroxylum anguifugum
TTTATTAACGGAAATATTGTATTGCAAGATTTATTCTGAGGCTTCAAGGGTTTATAATTAGGTATAAAAAAATGACCCGAGCTAAGTTTTAGTATGAAAATGGATTTTTAAGATGAAAAAAAAATTTATAGCGGTTTCGGACTAGGCTAAGGTATCCGACGCTATCAGTTTGAGGGAATCCGTATAAGTAGTTGGGTTCCGAAAACGGTACCCAACAATGAGTATGCTAAAGGGTATGGAAGTGATGTATTCCTCTTTCCAAGAGTTGAATAAAGAAAGGAATCTGAAAGCATCTAAAGAGTCAAGTATAAAGTTTTAATTAACCATATCAAGTATAAAGTTCTATTGTCTCTAAAGTTTTGACCAAAAAATCAAAATTATATCATCATTGTATATAGGTGTGTCCATCTCTACTTATTACGTTAGGGGATTCTCTCGATCTAATCCCTCATTTTGTGGCTTTCATATTCGACCGTTTTAAACACTATTATTTGTATTATTTTATCCAATCATGTTTTTATGAAAAGAAAAGAAAATAAGAAAAAGGATAGGAAAGGGAAAAAAGAAAAGAAAAGA
This sequence comes from Erythroxylum anguifugum, assembly GCA_027478595.1. Taxonomy (NCBI): domain Eukaryota; kingdom Viridiplantae; phylum Streptophyta; class Magnoliopsida; order Malpighiales; family Erythroxylaceae; genus Erythroxylum; species Erythroxylum anguifugum. The sequence continues at coordinate 51,205,879 of JANIPN010000004.1, forward strand.
AAAGTTGGTAAGGTTAATTTAAAAATTGTTGTGAACCTTGTTTGACATTTTGACTAGTGTTTCCTTACCTTATTTGAATTCCTCATTTCTTATTTAACCTGTGATTTAATCTTTTCTTTCCTTGATCCTTAGTTCATTGGGTTTCCTAGACTTTAGTAAGTTGAAGTTTTTTTTTAGTTTGTTTAGTTCCTTAAAGAAAAATGAAAACAAGTATCCATGCCTATTAATAAACAAAGATGTCAAAAAAAAACTCCTTCATAATGTGTAAAAACACCCCTTAAATACTAGGCTACAATTTAGAATTTCAGTGGCTGATAGATCTTGGGACATAATCATGTTGAAGGCTATGTTATTACAACTTAAATTTTCAACAGTTACACGAGCCATCTTACAATTATATGTTAAGCCATTTTCTTTATTCTTAAAAGTTACATAGGTTGTAACACTACCATATCTAAGGACATGTTCATATCTATTTTTTAACCTTACCTTGAATCAAACTAATCAATAGTTGGTCTTTTCATAGGTTTAATAAACTCCTCAAAATAGTTCTCTAAGCATCCTTTAAAACTTGATTAACATACATGTCTTGAATTAACTCATCCAAAGTCTCTTTAACCTTCTTATTCTTAATGTTTATCACTAGTTTACTAGGTATAAGCAATGGTTCTTTTGAATTATGGCTAGTTGCTCTTGTATCATATTGCATAAGCATTATGGGAATAACCAACATGCAATTTCATGGTAAGAAGATGGATAATGTTGAAATTAATGATAAGGTATTGTATTTTTGACATCAATGTTTAATTATATTTTTTACTCAATCAAAGAAACTAATGACACAAATGCACTTATGATTGATTAACTCCAAAGCTCTTTGTTTGTCAATGAATATAAGTCTAAATATAGAGGAGTGAGCTTTAAAAGCCTCTACCTTCCTAAATTCTAGAGGTAGAGATAGAGGTAATAAGTATTTCAAAGCTCATAATGATCAGTTTCAAGGAAAAGACAAAAGACAAGATCGATCATTTGACAAATCTAAGGTAGAGTGCCTTAAATATCTCATATTCAATTGATTATCATCTCAAATGTTAAACTAAGCTACCTAATAGAAAAGAGAAGGTAGAGAAATCGAATTTTGTATAAAATAAAGAGAAAAAATCTATATTTAATGGTTTGTCATATAAAAACTAATAACATGTAGTATTTCAACACTCATTTTAATAATCATGTGTGTGGAGATAAATCGACTCTTTTTTTACTTTAAATGAATCATTTTGAGATAATGTGAAATTTAGAGATAACTCTAAGGTACTTGTTATCTGAAAAGGTAAATAATAATCCAAACTAATAAATCACACTTCTTACTAGAATTAAAAGAAGTGGCTTGGTTATGGTATTTTTGTTATGTCCAAATAATGCCTTAATAGAAAAATATAGTTGCTAGTCTCCAAAATTTTTCAAATGTAAAAGAATTCACTGAATTGTAAAGAGTATATATTGTCTTACAAAATGTAAGACAATTAGTATTAGACCAGTAATATTAATAAGAAAAGTGAAAATACACAAGTCAGGTAAATAGTAAGTATACAAAGCATTAAGTAACATCTTTAACACTAAACACAAATCCAAATAAGGACATGTGTCATTCCTCATGTTTGTCTGTGTAATTCCATCAGGATATAGTCCTCTTCTTTTTTTAAAGCTTCATTCCCTATTGACATCTTTTACATGCTCCAACTATTAATTGATTTGTGACACATGTGAAGTCTAGAGTAAGGAGTAATAGCAACTACTATTAGGATTACTATTGGAGCTTCTATTTCTAGAATTGAATCCTTTTGTCAGAGCTTATACTAGAACACTGAGAGGTTGGTTAACCTAGATGTTGGTTGAAATTCCCTCCTAAAGGCTCTAAGAAAGCAACATAAGCTTGCTACATCTTATCAATTCTTTATGCGATAAGATATGTTCTCGAATCCAGAGAATAAACACCTTTTACATTATCATCACAAGTCTTTCTTTTTTTATTGAATCATCTAAGATTTATCTCCTTCCACGGGTGAAAGTTGGAAGAGCCAAAAGCTATGACGGTAATTGCTTTATCCCTTCCGATAATTGAACTATTCTGAATAAGCCACTCTAAGAAGTATGTGTAAGTTTGACTCTACATATCAATATAGGATATTTTGACTATTGCTTTCCATATCTCTTATGAGAATTTACATTGAAAGAATATGTGATATATAGATTCCCTTGCTTCCTTACAAAGCACACAAGTGTCTCTTATGTTTAGAAAGTGCACTCTATCGAGAGTAGGTAATTTCCTCTTAATAAGAAGCCATAAGAGGAAGGAGATAAGTATTAGTAGCTTATGCCACATTATATTGCACCCTACCATTATTGTTCCTTTAAATTTTATGAAGAAAATGTTATTAGCAAATAATATTGAGATCCATTTGTAAAGGAAACAATGTAATGAGTTAAAAAGTTGTTGAAGAATTTATACTCTAAATATTCGTAGGTCAATCAGTCATATTTCTAATAAAGGCAAGCAATGCATTATTACTTTCATTGATGTTAAAGTAGAAAAAACTTGGACTTACTTCTTACAGGAGAAATTTGAAGATTTAATATTTTAAAAGCTATAATGTCAAAGTTGAGAAAGAAGCCAGAGATCTAATATAAGTACTATTAATAGATCATAGATAGGAGTATAACCTGCATGGCTTTGAAAAAATTTACGATAATAATGGCATCAAATGACAAATGAAAATAGCTTACATATCATATAAAATGGTGTGAGATAGAATGAATTGCATAATCATAAACATAGTGAGAAGTTCTCTGGTGAGGGGCATATATTAAGGACTTTTTTTCTCGACGCTTTGAAATAGAGTGTCAATATTCTGAATAGGAGTCCATCATAGCAGTTTAAAATATAATGCCAGAAGAAAAATGAAATGAAAGAAGACCATATATAAGCTATTCCAAGATATTCCAGTATATATATGAAGATTAGAAAAGAAAAATGTTAGATGACAAAGGAGAAAAATGCTTCTTTCTTAGTATTAGTGATCATTCAAACATTAACAAGTTGTATAATCCTAATATTAAGAAAATTTTCATTAGTTCAGATATTATCTTTTCTGACGAAAAAATATAGCCAGGCAATGAAGATGAAGCCTAAGAACATATTCCAACAGATTTTGATGAAGAGAATGGCAAAGAATTTGTGAAGTAGTTATAGCAATGTGAAGATATTTAAAATGAGTCAACTTAGAGCTCACCTATAACTAAAATAGAACAAAGAAATGAAAATTTTAAATATATGCTAACATGGAAGAATGATTATAAGGTAATAAAGATTGACCAATTTAAGGACTTACTTAGACATTTTACTTTATTTTTATATTGTACCTATACATTTTGAAGAAGTAGTCAAGTAAACAAAATGGAGAAAGACAATGGATACAAAAATTACAAATATTGAGAGAATTAATACTTAAGAGTTAATTGAACTTTTAAAAGGACAAAAGACAATTAGTGCGAAATGGATCTATAAGATAAAATTAAAAAGGAGTAGTGAAGTTGATAAATAAAAGCACATATGGTGTCCAAAGACTATAATCAATAATTGGATATCAATTACAAAGAAGTACTAATGAGAATTTGATTTCACGAGAAATTGTTGGTTGTAAGGCACGATATAATCAAAATTTTAATTTCATTAGCAAAACAAAATCTATAGATTATATACCAATTTGATCTCAAGTCAACATTTTTACCCAAAGACTTGTACAAGCATGTTTTTATTAACCAACCCTATGAATATATGAAAGGAATGGGGAATAATTTAAGGAATATAAATTAAATAAGCTTTGTATGGCTCATAACAAGGCATATAGACTTGACACAACTTTATGAAAACCTAGGTTTTAAAGGAAAAAATTCAAAATTATCCTTATAAACATGCACTCTTCATAAAATTGGAGGATAGTGAAAAGATGCTTATAGTTTGTTTATATGTAGATTATTGAATTTATACTAGAAATAATAATTCTATGTTCGATAGATTTAAGGAGTCTATGATGGTTGAATTTGATATAGTTAATCTAAAAATAATAACGTATTTTCTTGAAATAGCAGTTACTAGTATCTTTATTTCTAGAAAAAAATTGTATAAGATATTTTAGAGAGGTTTGGAAAGGATTATAATCGTGTTCTCATACTAGCAAAAATATGTATGGAGATTATTAGAAATATGTAAGAAAAAGATATTGAAATACCTTTTTACAAACAAATAATGAGAAGATTGATGTATTTAACCACAATAAAAATAGATATAATGTATGTTATAACTCTTAGTAACATATTTAATCTACCACAAAATGAAATTTCATATATTTAGAAGGTATTGTTGTTTATGGAATATTTTATAAGAGAGGTGCAAGAAGAGCAATCTCATGTTTATCAAAGAAACGATTTGATGTAACCTTGTCAACTCTTGAAGTTAGACTTGTAGCAACAATGACACATGCTTTTCAAATAATTTGATTAAGAAAGATTTCTTAATATGTTAATGTCAAGCAATAAAGATCCACTCTCATAATGTGGTAACATTAAACTATAAAAATACCTAGGAATCATATTTTATATGAAAGAAATAAGGATGTCGGTATAAGATTTCACAATTCAGTAATAAAAATATTTAAAGATTCTGTTTTGTATGGGAGAAATAAGCACATTAATATAAGATTTTACTTCTTACGAAATATCAAAAAAGAAAAAGAAATAATTAATAATCTTTTTTTCTGAAATAAAGATCAAGTGGTAAACTATGTAAAACAAAGGCCCTCAAACTGAAAAGAAAGTTGTTTGGAATTAACTGACGTTAAAAACGTTAATTTAAGGAAAGGAATGTTGAATAAATTATTCATTCAGTAAATAAGAATTGTTTTCTACTAGATTTTCTCTACTACAACTTATTATTATATCTCTATGCAGTAGTAGGTAATACTATTAACATGCAGTATGTCTGCATTGTACATACTACGGCAGTATCCAAGCTTATCTTTATTTACCGGTGATTTATAACAACCTTTCGGTGGTCACTGGTCAAATCTTCGTCTGAGAAGACAAAAAATGTCTTTGTCACGCATGGATGAGGCTTCAGAGACACAGACAGACAGAACACCTGCTATGTGGCAATCTACTTTCCCGAAGATTTGATGAGACACATAGATTCTCGAGAAAGGCAAAGGGTCCTCCATCTTGTTCTTTAATCTATTACCAATGTTTTTGTCTTTCTGATTATTGTTACTGTTCTTTCCCATTATCCGCATCCTTTTGTTAGTTACATTGAGAGTTTGTTTGATCCTCTGTAGATCCAAATTTCTTGGTTTCTTGCTGGATGCCAGCTTACTAGTCTCTACTGTGGGCTTCCTTTTGATTTGATTCTCATTCACCCATCGACTGCTTGTACAAGTACCATGTAGATTGGTACTAATGTGAATTGTGCTACTTTTTCTCACTTCCGTGTGTAACGTGAGATTGGTGTTGAAGCAAACTGCCACGGAGGCGGCTCGGTGGAGCTTATCTTCTCTTTGTGGCCTGGTTTACAATAACGTACAGGAATTGAGTTGTAGGAGCTTTACGGATCTGCCATGAGAAGCCACCTCGTAAAGTTTGTTTCTTTAGCATTGCTGTCACTGACTGCAGTGGTTTTTGCAGAGACTGACCCAAATGACTTGGCAATTCTCAAGGCATTTAGAGATGGGTTAGAGAACCCAGAACTCTTGAAGTGGCCTGAAAATGGTGATGATCCCTGTGGGCAACGCTGGAAACATGTGTTTTGTTCTGGTTCAAGGATCTCTCAGATTCAAGTTCAGAATATGAGCTTGAAAGGTCCTTTGCCTCGAAACCTCAACAAACTTGTTATGTTGGAAAGATTGAGTCTTCAACGGAACCAATTCACAGGGCCTATACCATCTCTGAGTGGGTTGTCGAAGCTAATCTATGCTTATTTGGATTACAATCAATTCAATTCGATTCCATCTGATTGCTTTGATGGTTTAGAGAATTTACAAACCGTGGCATTGGATGGCAACAATCTCAATGGCACTACAGGGTGGTCAATCCCAAAAGGGTTGTTGGATTCTGCTCAGTTAACTACTTTTTCATGTATGTCTTGCAATTTGGTCGGTGCATTGCCTGATTTTCTAGGAAATTTTCCATCTTTGGAGAACTTAAAACTTTCTGGTAATAGTTTAACTGGGGAGATTCCGGCAAGTTTCAGGGGAGGCATGTCTTTAAAGAATTTGTGGTTAAATAATCAGCAAGGAGGTGGCTTGACTGGTACAATTGATTTGGTAGCGACGATGAGTTCCGTCACTACTTTGTGGCTTCACGGGAACCAATTCACAGGTAGTATTCCAGAGAGCGTTGGTAATTTGACTCAGCTAAAGGATCTCAATCTTAATGGAAACCAACTTGTTGGTTTAATCACTGATAGCTTGGCAAATATGCCATTGGAACGTTTAGACTTGAACAATAACCAGTTGATGGGTCCAATACCAATTTTCAAAGCAGCCAAATCTACCTGCGCTTCAAACTCTTTCTGTCAATCCACTCCAGGGATTCCGTGTGCACCGGAAGTTATGGCCCTTGTAGAGTTTCTCGGTGGATTAAATTACCCTTTAAGTCTTGCTAAATCCTGGACTGGCAATGATCCATGTGCATCATGGCTTGGAGTGCATTGTGACGCCAAAAGTAAAGTTTCTTCCATTATTTTGCCTAATTATAATCTCAGTGGAACCTTGAGTCCTTCTGTTGGAAGTCTAGATTCTATTACTCAAATCCAACTTGGTCATAATAATCTAAATGGCTCTCTTCCGATGAACTGGACTGGCTTAGCGTTTTTGACCAAGTTAGACCTTAGTAGCAACAATATTTCCCCTCCACTGCCAAGATTTCGTACCACAGTTAATGTTGTCATTGATGGTAATCCTTTATTTAGTGTTGGTAATGAGACGAGACGAGCCCCATCCACTAACATGACCCAGGCACCTGGAGTCTCCGATACACCACCAGCCAAGAACCCAGGAAACAAAGGCACGGCTTCGGTTTCTAGGGGTTCTCAGATTTCTACTCAACATAAAAGTCACAACAGATCCAATTTAGTTTCAGTTTCAGCCCCTGTTGCGAGTATTGCAGTTCTCGCCTTCCTGGCTGTTCCTCTATTCTTCTATTGCTATAAGCAGAGGAAACGAAGCTTTAATGCTCCAAGTTCCCTTGTCATTCATCCACGAGATCCATCTGATTTGCATAACATGGTTAAGATTTCTGTTGCCAGCAATACACTTGGAAGCACTTCTACGGTAACAGGGAGTGGTTCTGATAGCAGGAATAGTAGTGGCATTGGTGAGTCTCATGTCATTGAAGCAGGAAATTTAGTCATATCAGTTCAAGTTCTTCGCAAGGTGACAGAAGATTTTGCCTCAGAGAATGAGCTTGGGCGTGGAGGTTTTGGAGTGGTTTATAAAGGAGAACTGGGCGACGGAACAAAAATAGCAGTTAAAAGAATGGAAGCAGGTGTCATTAGCAGCAAAGCGTTAGACGAATTTCAGGCAGAGATTGCAGTTCTTTCAAAAGTCCGCCATCGACATCTGGTATCTCTTCTGGGATACTCAATCGAAGGCAACGAAAGAATTCTTGTTTACGAGTACATGCCGCAGGGAGCTCTTAGTAAGCATCTTTTCCACTGGACAAGATTGAAATTAGAGCCCCTTTCTTGGAGGAGGAGATTAAATATAGCCTTGGATGTTGCCAGAGGAATGGAGTATCTTCATAATCTGGCTCATCAAAGATTCATACACAGAGACCTTAAGTCTTCAAACATCTTGCTTGGTGATAATTTCAGAGCCAAAGTTTCTGATTTTGGACTGGTCAAACTTGCCCCGGATGGAGAGAACGGAGAGAAATCTGTGGTGACCAGACTTGCTGGGACTTTTGGATACTTGGCACCGGAATATGCTGGTAAGCATTCCATTCAATCTCCGTCACTTCACATTCTCTATAGGTTTTTGAAATAGCAGTTTCACTTTTATTTTCTAATTTATACATACAAAACTGAAAAAATTTAAGGGTTTGAAGAAAAGTTGTAGTATTATCCTAGATTGAATTTTCTTTAGAAGTGATTCAAGAACCTAATTCAAACTCGCGATGATATTGTTTGCTATAGATAGTAGTGATAAGTTAGCTCTATAGCAACCAACTAAATGTCACGTTAGATGTGTACAATGACTGTGGAGACTAACTTGCACATATTATATTTGTCTTAAGTGACGGGAAAAGTCACAACCAAGGTGGACGTCTTTAGTTTTGGAGTAGTCTTAATGGAGCTGTTGACTGGATTAATGGCTCTTGACGAGGACAGGCCAGAAGAAAGCCGATACCTAGCTGCGTGGTTTTGGCGTATCAAATCAGACGGGGAGAAACTCAGGGCTGCAATTGACCCTGCGCTCGATGTGAAAGATGAAACATTTGATAGCATGTGTGTTATTGCGGAACTTGCTGGGCATTGCACGGCTAGGGAACCCAACCAAAGGCCGGTTATGAGCCATGTGGTGAATGTCCTAGCTCCACTTGTTGAGAAATGGAAACCTCTGGATGATGAGTTTGAAGAATATTGTGGCATTGATTACAGCCTCCCTCTTGTTCAGATGGTAAAGGGTTGGCAAGAAGCAGAAGGAAACGACTCGAGTCATCTGGATAGCAAAACTAGCATACCCGCAAGGCCGTCTGGTTTTGCAGAGTCCTTCACTTCTGCCGATGGCCGATGAGATACATGTCTCATCACGCATATTACTTGTGATTTACAATCAATTTATGCCATGTTATCAAGGTGGATTCAACATGAGATTCTAAATGCTGGATGCCTACTTCCGGTTCGTGGTTTCATAATACTGCTTTATCTCGTTGTTCCAACTTACACAATCTATAAATGTTATTTTAGTTTTGGTCGTTTTCTTGAAACAGCTTCTATTGATTTCGTTTATATCAAGCCGACAGAAAAAGATTACTACTTCTAGTCCCCTGAAATTGCTCTGCATGGTGCTTTTCTATTCTCTATTTTACATCAGAAAGACGAAACTCATGCATCTCTTATCACCAGGATGCTTGATACCCCTTACCAATTACAAAAATTGAGGAAATAAGATAGTTCAAACAAGAAATACTAGCCACCAGGGTATAGCAGAGGATGAAATACAATAAAACTTTATTTAATGAGTAATGAGCAACGCCGTGATGCTAATTCGCTATTTGTTCTGCACATTCTTTAAACAGGCATACGAGTAGCTAATAGACTTCAACCATGAACCATCTCAAGTGAATTTGCCACGTGAAGCCCTTTTTGTGCTGTAATTTGTTATGTAACAGGTGTTAGACTTTGTAAAAGCAAAATCAAATTGAACCTTTGTAACAAATTGAAGCTTCGACATTTTCTTTCATTGATTTCATCTATCTTAACAAATTAAACATTAATCCAGAAGAAACCTTATCAATTGTACAGAGTTTAGTAGTTCTCTTTATCTATAATGCAAGAGGAAACGACAGTTTGAACTAATGCTCATATATACATTTGTTAATGGCCCCTGCCTAGGGCCCATTATGAGAAGGGGGCTCTAATTTTGACTCCAACAGCCTCCTCATAATCAGATAAAGGTAGTTTAAATTTTTTTCCAAATATTGTATAACATGTCCTACGCTGGTGATGTTTTAACGTTGGCTTTAAATAATTTTAACATTATAAGTTAACGTTGTGGTCCTCATGCTTATAAATAATCTTGAAACATTTAAGTGTATTTTTTACCTTCTAATTTCTTTATTTTTATCAATATATGTATTTAAAGTACTCCAACTAAAAAATTAGCAGCAAAAAGTTTTACGATTCTGTCTTCTGAGTTCTAAGTATAATTTAAAGGTAAAGTTTCTGATTTTTTAAATATATTTTTGCTCTTTGTTTTTTATTTTTAATATTAGATAT
>JANIPN010000004.1:51391801-51402944 GCA_027478595.1 Erythroxylum anguifugum
TGTTTCGGAAATCCGTTTCGGTTCAATTTGCAATTGCTTCCGTTTCGCTTTCGATCCTTCGATTTTCGATATGTTTCCGTTCTTTGCTTCGTTTTGCTTCCGTTCTTTTATTGATATTCGTTAAGTTGTGCTTCGAGGTTGGGGTTCGGAAACGGGTCCCAACATTTCATATGCTGGAAGGCTTCAGTTGATCATCTCAGTGCTTTCTTCCTTTCAAGTCTATTGGTCTTCCATGCTTATTCTTCCTTCTTTTATCTTAAAGGAGATAGAGGCCAAACTTAGGAACTTCCTTTGGTCAGGGCAGGTTTCCTCTCATTCTTATGCTAAGGTCAAATGGGCTGACATGTGTAGACCTAAAAAGGAAAGAGGCCTTGGGATTACACCCTTGTCAACTTTGAATACTGTGCTTATTGGGAATAGGATCTGGATTTTGTTTCATGACCCTGAAGCTCTCTGGGTGAAGTGGGTACACTCTATAATCCTTAGGAGGGGGAATTTTTGGAGTATCTAACCTAACAGCAATAGTTCCTGGAGTTAGAGGAAAATTTTACCAGTAAGGGATAAATTAGGGAACCAATTTAGAAATAGGATAGGAAATGGAGCTTCTACTTACTTTTGGTAGGATCCTTGGCACCCGAGAGATATCTTCTAGCATTTCTCCACCGCAAGGGCTATTAATGGATCTGATTTGAAACTGACAGCCACAGTTTCAAAGGTGATCAGGAATAACATATGGAGCTAGCAAGAGTTAATAGGTGATACTCTGGGCTTCCTGGAACCACTCTAATATCAACCGATTAGCACTCAACAAGATAGTTTGGAGTGGTTAGCTGGTTCAACAAACAAACAAGTCTATACTAATTCTTCAACTTATTCCTTTTTAAGACCCCCCTAACAAACTACCCCTTGGCATACCTTAGTTTGGTTCAAAAAGAACAGTTCAAGATGTTCTTTCATCCTTTGGTTGGCTTTCTGTGGCAAATTACAAACTTGAGACAGACTACCTTACCTCCTTACCCCCAATCATTGCTCCTTATGTCTCAAAGATAATGAATCAGTTGATCACCTTTTCTTTGAATGCCTTTTTTCCAAATCAGTTTGGACTTATTGCCTATCCTACTTTCATATCAACCTTCCACCACATCTCAACCTCCATACAATTCCTCTTTGGCTAAGCAATCCCCAAAATCCCCAAATCTCAGAACTTTAAATCCCAATGTTTTTCCAATTATCCATTCAATGGTTGTTTACTATCTGTGGAAAGAAAGGAATGCCAGGACTTTTAAAGATGAAGTTATGGAGGTAGATGGCTTGAAAGCTAAAGTAATCACCCTAGTGCAGGAGCAACTCAGAGCAAACACCAAGGGAGGGCAAAGGTATGAGAGTCATTTATATTACTAGCATCCTTTTGCAGGGTTTTGTTTCAGGTCAAAGCATGGAAATAGGTGAGGCAGGTCACAGCTGCTTAACCTATGGAAGGAGTGCACAACTAGTCATCTTCTTTTCGACCTCCATCTTCAGCTACAGTTTTTGTAAATTAGGGACGGTAGAGAGGATAGCTATTCGACAACAGATAGCTACTGTTCTCCTTAGCAATGACGGATCAGTGGAAGCCAAGGGGAGATAAGCATCACGGTAATAGATTTATGAAACACGATGGCAGTAGCAGATCACCCCGCATCAACTTCAGCGATGCAAAGACCAATAGACCTTAGCTTTCCATTTTTCATCCAGGGCAGTTAGTCTACCTTAACTTTTTTACACATGGAAGGGTTTCAACATCAGCACTAGCAACAACTAACGGCAGACCAAATGATAGCAGTAGAAGCTCTGATAAATAAATTCAGGTTTCAGCACAGCAGATCTGGTCGGACTTCCTCTTCATGGGTTGGTACATTCATGGTACGCAACACTCCTTCACGGTTGGTTGCGAGCACAGGTTGTCCAACTGGTTGTAAGTATCAGCTGGTTGATTTCTCAAGACATGAGATACCTCCAATGAAGGACTGCATGTTTTGTCTCTGTTTGAACTTGTGCTACTGCCGATTGTTTTAGATATTAGGATCTCTTTGGAGCCTTGTTCAAGTTAGGTTTTTAAGTGTATTGTTGCCATTTGGGAAGCTTTTTTCAAGGTATATCTTGTCAGATTAGGGGTTCTCTTTTGATTGGTTTGAGATGAGTTGTAAAACTATCTCTACCCTTGTACATAACCTTTCTTTATTAATCTTACATCTGATTTACTAAAAAAAAAGAAAACTTTTTCTATTAGTTGTATAGCAAGAAACACATCACCCAGTGTTGAGTTTGGATGGTTTTTTGGAAAATATAGGTCAAACTCGCGTTGAAGCTCCAAAATGACTAGCTTCCTTGATAATTATATACATTCCAAAAAAGATGATGAAATCAAAAAAATTTAAATTTATTTTAGCGTGATAATTCTTTTTTTTCAACTCATGAGGTGTTCTAAGTGAGTTCGAACTGCCAATAGTACTGTTAAATTATTATCATGTCCAAATTAATCTTCGTTCGTATCTTATTGGGCCTTTGAGGAGCTGTTGAATACTACCACCAAGTATTTAATGATGCTGCATTTGCAAGCGGGAGTCAAACCTCCAACCTTACTTAAAGCGAAGACCCGCAACATGCTAATTGTTTTAAGTCATAGATTATCCAAGAAAGTAAATGTAATTTACTTAGCAAAGTAACTGACATAGAAGAATACAATACGAATATTAAGTCAATAATTATAATAACCGGAAATTATTATTGTAGGAATTTTATGGATGACGCCCAAGCGACGTAGGTTTTTCTTTCCCATTTAGATGTTACACCTAATTGAGTGTGACCCTTCACCATATGGCGGGCCTTACATTACATGATCTCACTGCGTTCCTAGTTCCAAAGTGAGATGATGGTTTTTGTCGAAACTACTTTAACCGATCGATGCTCACCCTCCCCTTATCTTTTCAATGTACTTCCCGCGAAACTCTTACCAACAACAACCTTCCGTTGCCTCTTACTGGACCAAGTCTTAGGAAATTCCTTCCACCGAAGCTGATCTTATAAGAACCCAATATCTTCCGCTTCCATATTGGGGCACATCATAAGATAAGATATGAAGAAGCCATAGTCTAATCTAAATTTTAGATGTGTATCATGTCATCTCTAGCATTATCAATTGCAGTAGTAGATGGACCGACGGCACAAACCCTTCAAATTCAATGACAACAATGTGATAATAGCAAAAGAGGCCACAGATTAGGTTAGGCCAGAATATCAAGGCGGTCGAATGTTTGCAACCAACGATTATAACTAGAAAGCAACTATCGCTCAACCACACCATAAATGAGTTGACAAAACCTTTTGAGCCTTCACCAACCCAATGTCTTAGCTATTAAAAGCCTCCCTCTCACCCGTTTAATTACGTTCAAATTTAAATCATACCCCAGAAAAAGCTTTCACCCACCACTACCACGTCATCATTAACTCCTCTATTTCTGCTCACTTCTTTTTTTCATTTCCAAGAAAGCCACCGGTTACCTTTCATTCCAGTTGCCTGTCTCCAATATTCTTCGTTAATTTCCACACGTATTGGCCTACAGTCACCGGTAGACTGCAAAACCAAGCCATTAGATCACTTTTAAGGTTGCTACACGAGATCTCACGTCCGGTAGATGTAGTTCGATGCAATGAATCCTTTAAACAAGCTCGTTGCTGCTATTACTGTTATCTTTGCGATTTGTCTGCTGGTTCTTGTAATCCAGTCCGTCTACTTGCTTTGGCGTCGGAGAAGACTCAGACACGTCGTCACCGGAAGTGTCCGTGACGTCGAATTCAGTGCGGAACAGCTGCCCTCGAAAGAACTTCTTTACTTCTTCTGCTGCAGGAACCAGAAGACCACTCGGGTCGAACCCGACGGAGCGCTGGCTGCCGTTGAAGCTACGGCGCCGTCGCTCAGACCGTCTCCTACGGAGGAGGAGGTGGATCAGATGCTGAAGCATAAGGGACTGTACGGACCGTCTAGGTGTTTGTTTACCATAAAAGAAGAGGAGAGAGAGGAGATGGAGTGTGATCATAATCTGCCTTGCTCTTCTTCTACTACTGAGAACAAAGTGGAGAAAATGAAGGTGGACGAAAATGGTGGCTTGGGGGAGGCATCTAGTGAAAGTGAAGCACAAGTGATTGCTGAGGCTGACAAGACGACTCCATTTTCAACTCCTTGTGCTTCGCCTCCTTATTATACGCCGTCACCGTCTCCAAGTCGGGAAGGAAACTGCTTATGGTCGACGGGAGCGACGTCGTCGTTTTGGGAATAGAATTAGGCTCAGGATCGTGTAAGTAATTGTTTTCGGGTTTTTAAGTTTTCTTTCTGAGCAGTAACTTTTGAGGCTAGGAGGTCGACTTAATTACTGGTACAGCCACGTAAACACTGTGTGTCAAGTAGAAGCAGGGTGTCATTTAATTATGTGGTACAAATGTTATGTAACAGCATTAGATTTTAAGATGTTTGGTTGACTTTATTTTATTTTGCAATTAGTTTCATCAGAAATGGAGAATGATACTATAAGCAGGAGTCTAGAATTGAGAGGAGGAAACAGAAAGACGCGGGGGTTTCATGAAGCAAACCAAGATGTAATAATGTTACACAGCTTGAAAAGCCCTTAAATCTATAACTGCTCCCCACTTTCAAAGTCTATAATCCAAGACATTTCTTATAGAGTGGCATTGACCTTCTGAAAGTGAACTTGTTGGCAGCTTCGGACAAGATAGAGTGCGCATTATAGGCCGTATATTTTTTTCTCCACAACCTTGTTGATGGTGATGGGGTTTGATCCATTTTGAAGCGTCGCAAAGATGAAATTGCGTTAAATCGATAATGTTTGACCACGTTAGAATTGAATGGTATATTACTTTAAATAAAACTATTACACTATTACAAAAATTAATGAGTTCAAGGCTAGATAAGCTTACCGTTAGATTACAAGAGTATCTAAAGGATTCAAGAAGTGAATATTATAAAACTAGATCATAATTGAGATTAATGAATCACAATCACCATCTGTTCTTCCTGTCCAAAGAGAGGGAATGATGTGCTTGTTTAGCAAATACATCAGCTCTGATATGATTAACTATTCTATCCGTCAACTGATATTTGTCTTCCTCTTGTTAGTAAACCTACGTCGATTTCTTTCTTTCCAGATGCAATAGATGGTTATGGTGAAAGTTGCTGTATAGAAAGCAACATTAGGAGTTCCCTTCTCATAATATAATGATAACATATACAATAGTCGACTTCGGATAGCCTTAGAATAACTACAAATGAAGAAGAGGTGATCACGCTCCTTAGCTGTCATATTACATAATAAGCACAGGTCATCCACTTTTCCGTGCCATTGCTTCCAAGTTTTTAGCCTATTTTTGATTGCAAGCTACGTGATGAAGGTTGCTTTGGGATTGATAATGTTATGTCATAGAAGAGAAAACTGTGGGATTACTATGGAATCATTAGACAGAAGAAGTCGATAGCAAGGTTTGTTTAAAAAAACCCCATTCGGGGTTTAAATCTAGGAGATAGTATCTTCCGTAGCAGGGTTTGCTAAGATAGGAAGATGAGCCGTAAGTTCATGAAAGCCTCAGAAGTATCCCTGCCAATCACCATTCTCTATCAATGAATAAACCTTAGGGTTTAACGCCATTCGATTTCAAAGCCTTTGAAAATCAATGTTATGAGCAAGGGGCTAATGTCTAGCCAATTATCAAACCATACTCAAGTCTTTCTCACCATTGCCGATAGTGTGCTGGATGAGAGGATAAATAAATTCACTTAACTTCTTCATTTGTTTTAGAATCCAAGAACCTTCTGGTGAATATTCAGTCTGCCATAAATTAACACATTTCAACAGAATTCGTGAATCCATTTTATGCATAATGTATTCAGTGGCGAAGCCAGGAATTTGTTTCAGGGGGGGCAATTTTTTTTTTATCCAATCCACCATGGGCAACGACATTCTTTTAGGTGGACAACCTCTATATGCATCTATATCTTCTTTAATAAAATTTTTTTTTTTGGAATTTGAGGGTGGGCATTTGCCCACCCTCCCTTAGCAGTGGCTTCGCCACTGAATGTATTGTTGTCCGTGTATATTTGCCATAATCTCTTGCATGTTAAAACTTATTGCATATTAGAGATTGAGATAAGTCTGAGGCCACCATTCTTTTTAGGCTTTATAACCTCACACCATTTAACTCGATCATTCATGTAGTTACCAACCTATCCTGACCAGAGAAAGGATTTCATTATCCAGTCCAACCCTTTAATTACTTTCCGAGGCAAAGCAACATGAGCAACCTAATGCAGATCAAGACTAGTAAGTACTGAAATGATGAGTGTAAGCTGAGCTGCATAAGATAGAAATTGATTCTGCCATGCCATCACTCTGGACCTCATATTTTCTATAATAGGTAAGCAGTCTCTAAACTTCGGCTTTAAAGCCATAATTGGAACTCTCAATAGCAAAAAAGGAGTGAACAATGTTGGAGTCCAATGATTCTTTTAATTTCCACAAAGTTTCTCAAATCAACCGAAGTATTGATGCAACTTTTCTCTGAATTATGATTAAGTTCAGGCCATTTCGCAAATAGATCAAGCACATGCATCATTTTTTTTAATTAAAGAGGGATCAAAACCAGACAATAGGTGCAAGTCATCTGCATATACTAAGTGAGTAAGGTTGAGTTCCTTACTTTTGCGTTGAAAGTGGAATCCACCATTGCAAGGAAGCACGATGTTTAAAAGTTGAGATAATCCCTCTATAACAAGAGTAAACAAGTACGACGATAAAAGGTCGCCTTGTTTGATCCCTTTGGCAGGCTTGAAAGGTACGGTGGGAGTACCATTCACATATATACTCAGTGAAGATGTGCTAATACAATTCATAATCCATTAAACAAATTTGGACTGAAGATGCAATGCTTCAAGACATATCCGAATAAAACTCTAGCTAACTGTATCGAAAGCTTTAAAAAAATCAATCTTAATCAAACAACTTTGTAATTTCTTACCCGAATAATAATCCTTCAGTAGCTCTTGTAAAAATAGAATGTTATCTCTTGGATTTCTTTTTGGAATAAATGCACTTTGTGTAGGATTCACAATAGTGGAAAGAACTGCCTTGAGGCGCTTAACTAGAATTTTTTAAATCACCTTATAGATAGTGGAGTAGCAAGATATAGGTCTGAAGTCTCGCTTTTGATTAGGATTTGGTTTTTTTTGGGAACAAGCATATAAAGGAATGATTGATGACTTGAAACATTTTGGTAGATTTAGAAAACTCCAGTACCGCTTTAGTAAAGAGCTAACCCACAATATCCCATGTACGTTGGAAGAATAATGCAGTGAATCCATTCGGACCAAACGCCTTCGAAGAATGCAAACTGAAGAGGGTACGTTTAACATTATGTGCAGTAACAGGAGAAACCAACACATCTTTCATTCCTTAATCAATGTTTTAATCAAATAATTGTAAAACATTAGGACTTGACAAGGAAGATGCGGCTGTTCCCATTAAGTCAATGAAAAAGTTTTTGCTATTTCCATGATACTATCCAGTTCAACATCCCCAGCTATCTTATAACCTAGAAATTTTATTGGTATTTCTACGAGCCAATATTAACGAATCGAAGAAATTTGTGTTGGCATCACCCTCTTTCAGCAAGTTAAAGGGGATTTCTTCATCAAGACTGATTTGTGAAAGGAAAGAGTAATTTGATAGTTGTAGAGGCATGTCATCTCTTCTTGTTTAAGTTCTGGTTTAGAAGTCTGATCATAACAAGCATTTTGAGCAATTAAGAGCTTTTCCTTAAGCGTTTCAAGATTAGAATTGCTTGACAATAGCTCTTATTAGTTTTAGTTTCTACATAAAATGAAATGTTTTAAATCCATTCACCTCAGTATTCCAATATAGCTGCGAAAACTATTGAAAAAACCTGTCTGGAGTACCCTTTAAATGCCAATCTACTAGCCTTTATATTAGCATAAAAGAGTGATATGAAGTCAATGTTTCTCTAAAGTGAACGAAAGAGTGTGGAAATTGATTTAACTAAATAGAATTCACGAATGTTCCATCCATTTTTTTACGAATGAGCATACTTCCATTTTGGTTATTAGACCATGTAAGATGTCTGCCAATAGAGCTAAGATCAACCAAGTCTATAGTTAATAGAAAATTAGAGAGTTCTTTTGTTAGTTCAAAATGAAAGTTTTGACCACCTTTAACTTCAGAGGCATTTAATGAGCAATTTGAATCTCTAACTACTAGCTATGGCTTGCGTATATTCTGTTGTATAGTTTGAAGGCTCAACCAAAGATTTTCATTTTGAAATCCGAAGTTGAAAGCATAAACCAACAACAACTCAAAACTAATCATCGAGTTTTTAAACTTTCACTACAAATGTATCAATTGCTTAGTTTCGTATAACACTTGCACTTCAAGTAAATCAACATTAAAGAGGCAGATTATTAGAAAACTTCTCTAAAGGCAATCACCTTTAGCACTTATTGTACAAATCATTTTATGATTAATAAAGACATTTTTCATTATTTCAATGTTCATACATTTATGAATTTGATGTTGATCTTAAATTGATTTAATGAAGTCCTTGATACAAAACATAGCATGGAGGAAATCATGATGAGATCATGATAATGAGATTCCTATCATATGTAATTATGTTAGTATGTAAACTTTCTCTAGTCATCGGATTAATGAGATGGGATATCATTAATCCGGATAGACTAGAACATGTTATACTCCTTGATTGGATCAAGTAATAGATCTCATAAGTTGTAGACATGAGTTGTTTAGAATTAACATGTGGATGCTTACTAAGGGTAGTAAGTACATTAGATTGACCTACTATGAGATAATCATATGGATATTCTATTCCAGTGTCAAGGATAGTCTCATCATAGCAATGGTGCAAGTATCCTTTGACTTGAGGTGCTTAAGGATATCTTAGATACTGATCCTATGCTTTGACTCTATTCATCAGTGGTACATCTTGAGGTATTCATAGGTAATTAAGTAGCCAATAAAGGATTCACTACTCTTGATAGAAGGAGATGATACCCACGGCCTCTTGTCGGGGTCATTACTCAGGAGTCTCTAGCTATAGCAAATATGTGTCATGAAGAGAGTCGTCAATGATACATAGAGTAATGAGATCCTCAGGATAAGATCTATATCACTTGGACTAGATGTGACGTAGTCAGTCTAGTGGGAGTTGACACTTTGACCATACTCTGAACCAAGTGGGGTATAGATGGTGAAAGGACGAATTGCATGACAACATTGCGTATGGAAGGGTTCGTAGTCAAACCACTGACTTTTTAGTTAATTGGGGGTCATGACGTGTTGTTAGATGCCACTCTTGACTTACTTGAATTAAGTGTTAATTCAAGTGGCCAACATAATCGAAAACCTAATGGGTTACGCATATAGGAGATCCGAAGGATGAGTAAAATAATCTTGAATAATGATTCAAGATATGAGAGACTATTTCAACATTGTATTGTAATGTGATCGTGGTACAAAACGTTGCAGGGAATGGATTAGAAACAAGTGTTGTTGGCTGCCAATTTGGTCATTAACTTCGCAAAACTTCCATTAATGCATGCTATTCATGGTCATTAACTTCTCATAACTTCCATTAATGCATTTTATTCATGACCATTAACTTCCCATAACTTCCCATTAATGATGGGAGTTATGGGAGGCCAAAGAGGACAGAAAATAATCATCATTTTCGTGCATCTTATGTAAGACACGAGAAAAAAGAAAGGTTCTTTCTTACACACACACTATTTTTCTCTCTAACTCTCACAAGAGTTCTTATCTTTCTTGGCACAAAGAAGAAATTCTAGCCATTTCCTAGTCAGGTTTCATCCTTCTATCTTCGTGTGGACTTTCATTAGAGATGGTCTACGTTGATCGTTGTGATTTATGACAACCCAACATAAAGAAGATTAAAGAACGAAGGAGATCATCGGAAAGGTATATAAATATCTTACATTTCATGTTTTTGTTTTCTATATCTATATGCATGAACAGATCTGGTTTTGAGGTTTCGTTTTATTTTTCACTACATATATTTGATATATATTATGTATGAGATAAATGATCGAAACCTTACAGTGGTATCAAAGCCATCTTGTGCCTTGTTAGATGTAAAATACATGACATGTAAAAATTGTTTTCATGGTTGTGAAAACTTAGAGTCCTATAATGTTTTGTTCGAAATTAATTATAGAAAAATGGTTTTCACAATTTTCTTTCACAATCTGTTCATAAGATGTAATTGAATGGTTCAGTGTGATTGAAAATATTTTTAATGTGATTAAAATATTTAATTTTAAATTTACAAGAACATGCATGAAATATGTCTTTCTGCTGGCATGTGATGTCTATTGGCTAAACTGATGAGGTTACACATGATTTTCGTGGATTTTGGTTTTGTAAAAAATTATGTGAACATATTTGGGATGTTTTTATGCCTCTTTAATTTTTTTTAGAATTATTAAAATGTTTTAAAAATTTTATCAAACAATTTTCAGATCTGGATAGTTTTTCAGAAATTGTAGGATCTGTGTTGTTTGATGTTTTTATATGTTTATATTTCGGTTCAAGATCCTTAAAAATATTTTTTATGATAAAAATGTGTTAATTTGATGTTTGATGCATGTCTAAATAATGTTTCTCCAAATTTTATTTCCAGAAAATTTTAGAAATCATATTTGTCGTTTTTGGTGTGTTATCGGTGTTTTTGTGATCATGATAATTTTTGGGTGATAACATACTTTTTTGATCATCACAAAGTGACCTAGAGACGCTTGGTTGATTATTTGATGTTTTGGAAATTTTGGGAAATTATAGAAATTAATTTTGAATTAATTGTAGTTGAGCAATATATATTCTAGTAAGACTAGGAAAATTGGCATGTGTGACAAAATTGAAGTTGTTTAATTTTGGACATCAAATAATTATTTTAAGGTAAATTATGGAATCGGGCATTCATGTTAATTAGATTAATATTAATTCCAAATGAAATAACATACAATAGTAATTTTAGCCAAGTTAGTAAAAGG
>JANIPN010000004.1:51465043-51477202 GCA_027478595.1 Erythroxylum anguifugum
GCTGTATAATATATCAATATGGACTATTTTGCAATTTTTAAAAAGTTTAGGGACTATTTTATAAATTTAAAAAATATTCCGAAACGGTACCCGGTACGACCGGTACCGGTACAGTTCCGTTCCAGTGTCCAATCCGGTACCGAACCCGGTACGGTATTCAGAACATTGGCACCAGCTCTTGATATACTGGTTCTCAGCTATCAAAGAACTACTGCCACGTCAAACTTGATGGTCTTCCGTGCACTATCCTTTAAGTCTGGCTTCCCTAAAACTTCCCAGTCTATATACTGTAGCAGCTCAAACTTTTTCATAATGGTAATGATTTAGCCGAAGCTTAGTTATGAAGTGAATAAGTAGATGCTATAATTGCTCTCTAGGTGACAAAGGCAGTGGAATATCTGTTACAGGAAGGGCTGCGACTTAAGATTCCTAGGGATTACCGATGACATTTTATCCTTTGTTTTTGTTAATTAATTTTTATTTTATTTTATTAAATTTTATCTACATATTTATATAAAATTTACATAAATATATAAATAAAATTAAGTGATATTTTGATTAAAATAGTTAACCAAAATATGGTGCTTCAATCTATGATAAGACCCTAGAACTCTTGACATTTTAAGATAAGGCTGCTCGTTCTCCGGCTTATGCTACGCTATTGGTGCTGCTTGTCTAGTCATGATCGAACAACTTCGAATTCATACAAATAGATAGATGAAAAGAGATAATAAAATTTTAAAAGTTCAATAAAAACCTACCCTACCTACAAAACTGGTGTTTTTCTCCAAGAAAAACGTACTTAGGTAAAAATCATGTTAATTGGTGATAGAAATTAAGAAGAAACTAACTAATAGGAGTCAAAATCAATTAGAAAATGCCATGGGGAGGACTGAATTGGGAGACAACTAAAAGGGAACGAAAATAAGCTGTGTAAATGCTATTTTGCAACATTAAATTATAGTTTAATACAAGCCTTACATGCATCGTGTCTAAGACAGAGCAAAATGGGTCTGTGTTAAGGGAAAAACACGATCTACACAGATGCTACATAAGAAAATGTTTAATAAAAAAGGATAACATGGAAAAACATTAGCTAGAGTTCTTAGAATATAGCATAGCACGGAAAGGACATACTACTATGTTAGTGCATTGAATAGAAATGAAAAAAACACTAAGTGACAAGAAATAGATATGGTGACAATATGTTACCGTATTATTGTTGGTTTTGTCTGATTTTGATAGAGTTGGATGTTGCCTCTTGGATCCATGAGATTGGTTGATTTTAGCTTAGAGATACCTGCAAAACAACTAAAGGCATGCCGGGGGTTGATTTCCGTTAGACTCCTCCGACGCTCAAGTCAGTCTTTTGTGAGGGTTTTGGTGGCTAGGAATTAAGAGAGTATGAGGGTTCTGAAGTCGTACGTACCTATATCATGGCAAAGTAGTATTTTATATAAGGAATAGCTGCTAGGTTTAGGTCATTATTCAAGAATGGGTTGACCTGCTCACAGGCCATTCAAGAATAGGCTTGGGCTTAGCACGACCGACCCGACCAATTGTCATGTTATAAACTCTTCAAAATTCATTTTTGTGCCAAAATGTATATGGCCTCTACACATGGATGTATTGACAAATTAATATGATAGATACACAACATCATGTTATAACTGTATTCAAAAAGGGTGCTCTTAACTTCTATATCTCACTTAAATACAAACATAGCATGCTACCTTGTCATCCTTATGTTATGCATGAAAGATTTTAAAGAACTTTACCTAGTCCAACAGGGGGTATATTCAGCCACAAGTTTACCATACCTATAATTGGAGGTGAACACAAGGAACTATATGGAGATGTGTTTGTCCCATATTCAATATAGGTACTTACTGCTCCTTTATGGTATAAAGACATAAGGTTGACACGTGAGGCTGCTCTTTTACATGGGGGTTATACGGGGTCGTATTGCGCACTATGTTTAATTATATTACTCTCAACTTCTCATTTGGAATTTAGTTTGCTCCAATACAGGAGTAGGCACGAAAATGACACATTAGAGTATTTTGTAACGTGATGCAAACACAAGGTGTTTAACATCATTTTTCTTAAAAGATAACAAAGTATTGAGTGTTCAGTATAAATAGTAACTTTGGATATGATAAGATAAGATATCAAATTATTAAAAGAAAAAATTATAGCTAAACAACTTCTTCTTTTTTTGTAGTTATGTAATTCTCGTGTGCATCTATCATGGTTTTGCTTGCATATTATATAGGCTAAAAATGCTTATCCTTACATTATATTGTCCAAACATTAAACTAACTACAAAATCACTTGCATTGCATATTACTTCAGAAGGCAAATTCAAATCTGGTGATATCATGGTCGGGGTGTTCTTCATCTTTTTCTTTAAAATATTAAAAGCATGCAAGTACTCATTATTAAAAATAAAAAGTGCATCTTTCTCAGTAATTTAGTGAGAGTTCTAGCTATCTTAAAAACATCCTTAATAAACTTCCTACAGAACCGAAAATGTCTAAGAAAGCTTCTAATTTCCTTTACCAAAGTTGGTGAAGGCAATTTTTCTATCATTTCTACCTTAGCTCTATCAACCTCTATATCTTTACTTGAGATTTTTATGACTTCACACTATCCTCTCTTGCATTATGAAATAGCATTTCCCCTAATTAAGCATCAAGTTAGTATCCTCACATTATCTAATAATTCTTTTTAAATTCTATAAAGATGAGTCAAAGGAATGACCAAAGACAACAACAAAAAAACCATCCATAAATACCTTGATGATGTCCCTTACTAATTAAAAATAGCCATCATATGCCTATGAAAGGTAGAAGGTGCATTACTTAAATGGGGCAGTTAGCGATAAGCAAACATACCAAATGGACATGCAAATATAGTATTCTATTAATCAGGGGCTATACCAACATGGAAATAACCTGATATAGTCTATCAAAGGAACAATAGTACATTTGCCGTGATAGTCTTTTTAACATTTAATTAAAGAAGGGAAATGGAAATTGGTCCTTTCATGTAGTATTATTTAGTTTCTTATAGTCGTTACACACCTTCTAACTGGTGGTAGTTCTCACAAGAATCAACTTGTTCTTTTTATTTGGTACCACCATCATCTCTTCTTTCTTTGGCACTGTCTACACAAGACTCACTCAAGAACTACAAGTCTACAACAATAGGGTAAATATCCCCTATATAAGGTAGTTTAATTTACTTTACTCTCCTTACATCTTCCGATATTTTCCAGTTGTATGGGCTTATTAGTCTTAAAAGATGTCATATACTCTCTAAAGAAAAGGCTACACTTCTTATTATCTTTTCCTTAAATGATACACATTTTTCGTGGATCTTGTGAGATGGTTTCCTGTATACTATAAGAAATTTTAACAACAATTATATCCTAAAAATAAGTATCATCCTTATCATCAATGTGTTTCATAGCTTTGGATATCTTAAACATGATTTCCTCATTTTTGACCTTAAGATTAATCTCTTGTCATGTAAATCTACAAAAGCTTCAACAGTAGCTAGTAAGGTCTTCTTAAGGTCAAAGAAACTTTGACATTGTCCTCTATATCCAAAATCACAAAGTTAATGGGAAATATAAATTTATCAACCAGCATATCCTTTATAATAACTTTAGGAAGCTTGATCGACCTATTGACTAGCTGAATGCTTATTCTAGTAGGCTTTATTTACCTAATCCCAATTCCTTAAACATGTTATAGGGCATTAAATTAATACTTACTCCTAAGTCCACTAATGCCCTTATTGATTAACATTTAATATGACAAGGGATAGTAAAATTCTCTAAATATTTTATCTTTTGAGTTAGCTTGTTTTAAAGGATGGTGGAGCATTCCCCAATTGGAATAACTATCAGTAGTTCCTTAAGTTTCTTCTTGTTTGAAATAAGATATTTCAAGAATTTAGCATTTTGTGGAATCTACAGTAGAGCTTCAATAAAAGGTATATTAGTATAAATTTATTTAAAAAATTTAAAAACTTACCAACTTATCTTTCTTTTGATCTTTAGGAACGCACATAAGAGCACTACACCACCATTTGCTTGAAGAAAAAAAAGAATTGTACATCATGCTACTTTCATCTTGCAGTGAAGTAACAAAAATGATAAAGAACATGGAAGTTTGCTCAAGTATAGTGTTGTTGGTTTATAATCTTTGATAACTTTCTTCTAGGGCTCTTCATCCTTCTCTCTTTCTTCTTCCTTTTTTTCTTTCTTTCTTTCTTTCAAAGAAGTATCGTACTTAGTTTCCTCCTCTTTGTCTTTAACTATTAGCTCCCTTCTATTTCTCAAATTGACTAGTTTTACTTGTTCTCTCAGGTTAAGCTCAGTATTGCTAGGTAAAGTGCCTTATTGCCTCACGGAGATAGGTCTAACAAGTTTTACAATATGTATTTCTAAATTATGAATAGAGGCTTTTTAGTTTTGAAGCATAAATTGGTTTCTTGGAAGTGATTGTCAATTGCGTTCACATATGTCATCACAATACCCTCGAGATTTGGCTTCCTTTCCTATTGCTGTAATTGAAATCTAGATGGAGGTGTTTGCTTATTTTCCCTTAATTGCTCCACAAAAAGTTTGGATGGTTTCTCTATTCCACATTATAGGTGTTGTTATAGGGTTATTTTTGGGTTGATTCCTAATAAAATCATCTTATTTAATCGGAAGACCCTGAATATAAGTTGCTTGACACTCATGATTGAGTTGCCCCTACCAAAAATGTCACAACTTATTACTTACACCAAATGAGCTATGAAACTCATACTGTCAATCTTCCTGCTTAGAGCCTTTAACTTTATCTTTAGTATTTTTCCATGTTAACACTATGGATGCCACTTGTCTTTGGCTTCAATTTGGGATTGCCCCACTACTTGTTCATTGCAATACTCTTTAAGAGCTCCTGCAATTCTTCAAGAGTCTTATAGATAGTGGAACCCCATAAAGATTTATCTATTAGCTATATAGTTAGCTAACTTAACCTTTTATGGAATGTTTGCGTTTACATACCCAAATCACGACTATGGAGTGGGCACTCTCGTAGTGGCTCCTTCCTTCTCTCCCAGGTATCATATAAAGTCTCATCTTCCAATTTTAGGAGAAAATCTCATTATTGAGCTTTGTTGTACATTTTATAGGTAAGTATTTAGCAAAAAATTTCTCAGATAACCCATCATATATGGTGATGGATCCTAGAGGTAGCGATAAATCATTACTTGACTATATTTACATTCCTATATTTAACATGTTTTTCTTATTATTTAATAGTTTTATAGTATTTTTAGTATTTAATTCATTTCAAGTGTTTTTATAGGTGATAATTGCCTTTTTGGTCCAAAAGGAGAAGAATTTAGATGGAATCGTGGCATGGAACGAAGATTTGAAGGAACTTGGACCTACACGACCATGTACAGTAACTGTGTAAGTCTCTATAAACATGTGAAGATTTGGAAGAATTTTGGTTTTGGTCATGTGAAGTTACACGCCGGTCTATATTGATACACATGCTCATGTGTATTACCTGTGTAAGTCTTTGTGCCTATGTAAAATTGGGAATTCAAGTATTTTTAGAGATGCACAGTTACTCATAAGCCCGTGTATGTTGACCATGTATATCCTAAAAATAGTTTTTACTATAAAAGAACGTGAACGGAGGCAAAATAAAGGATGCAAATTTTAAGTGATTTTGAGTAATAAGAGACATAAAGAGGAGACAGTTCTGATCAAGGGATGAGGAAAACATGAAAAATATGTCAAAAGATCCGATAGATAACAACATCAAATCCAACTTGCAAGAATATCCGTTAGAAGAAAAAGGGAGATTTAGAATTATGATTTCTTTGTTTTCTAGTTGTTCTTCTGCATATTTATCTTTAGTTTTGTCTTTTATAGGTAGGAACTAAACTTGTTTAGGGCTTACGTCTGATGAACCCTAAATTGTGATAACAATATGATTTGATCTTTTATTTAATGCATTTTTTATTGATTTATTGCGATTCAATTATGTGTTTTATTCTAATTCTACATATCTTGAATATTAGTTCATGATTTGATTTCACTTAATTGATATTGAGAAATCCTTTTATATGAATAGGTCTACCATAAATCCTCTATATTAGGGTTAAACTTAATAATAAAATTCACAAATTAATAATGCAATCTTAGGGGTTTTAATTAGAAAGGTTTATATTATTCAACTATTGGATTAGTTATTAATAGTACTGAGAAAGATATTAACATAAGATAACAATTTTCACAGTTCAATAATCAAATAATACAATTACAGGATAAAGGAATAATTTTAAGGATTATTAGGGGGATTCATCACCTAGTTACAATTTATTTGATATATATTTTTTCAAGTATTTTCCTCTGTCCCAAGTTCATTATTGTTTTAATCTTAGTTTTTTTGTTTAGTTTAATTGTTAATTAAATCCATAATCTAAATTAACAGTTAGATAATAGAAAAAGGGTAATTAGTAGTAATTATAGTCCTCATGGGATCAACCTATACTTGCTTGTACAAACCACTATTACATCGTGCATTTGCGGTTTTTAAAATTGCTAAATTTCTTATAAGAGAGAAAGCATAAACTAGGTAGTGACTTTAGCCATAATTTCGCTCACTCCTTCAAAGTGAAAGGAATGGAATAACCTTAATTTGATAACATGACTTTATTTAGTTTGAATATGTCATAGATATCTAGAAAATTGCCAATATGCCCATTGGGATCCTCATCTAGCATCTCATCAAATTACATCAACTACTAAATCATATAGGTTTATTTTTGAAGTTGTTCACCTTGAGTCTCAATGTCACTATGCTAGGCTTAGCTCTAATTAATGAGGTCCTAGTATAATTTCCATTATACAATACCCTTTATGTCTTGCCATTATGTTTGGGGATTGTAATTTCAAATCTTCAAGTTGTCTTTTGTTCCTTTCCCTTAAGTTCTAAAGTAGAGTTCTTTTGATATCTAGTTCAGGATCTAATAAGGCTTTAGGGTTACTCTTGATCAAAAATCAAGGACTTAAACCTAAAATGTAGTAAGCAAACACCACATCAAGAAAGATCATTTAAAATAAAACAAATTAAAAAATAAAAATAAAAATGTGATTAAACTAATCAAAATCAGGCTTTCCTAATATTATGGTCTTATATAACAATGCAAAAAACTTCATATGATATGAATGAAACAAAAGCATATAGAGTAATACTAGAGAAATCTCAAAGACAAATGTACATATCATTCATATAGTATAGTCTAGTTAAGTAAAGTGTTGATCCCATAGAGACTATGACTACTAGTAATAACTATCTTCCTATTATCTAATCTAATAAAGTGGATGATTGATTTGAAAGAAAATGAATAAATAATTCTTTGATTTGAAAGAAAGTGAACAAATAATTCTAAATCACCAATTTAAAGCAATGAATGAAATTAAAACACCCAATGACTAAACTAAATCTAGGTAAGACTTTTCATAGAACTTTTTTTTATTCTTTGACTTTAACTTAATTAGCAACTCTAGCCTTCTAGACTGAAAAGAATTCTTAAGTTATAACTGGCTACAAGACAATTAACAATGGAAAATTACTGACAAAAATGAAACCGTAGCAAATTACTGACGAAAAATCATGTACCGTCAGTAAAATTATCAAAAAAAATTCATTTTGTGATGGAAAAATATCTGCCGGTAAATATGGAGGGAAATTACCCCGGTAAATTTTTCGACGGTAAAAAATTTCTATTAGTAAAGAAGGCAGGAATGCTTGGCGGAATAAATAAGTTTTGGGTTTACCGACGGAATAATTTTTGTTGGTAAATTATGTAGGTAAATTTTAGAGGTAAACGTTGTCGTTTGCATCAGCATTTTAAATAAAACGCAAACAATATCGTTTTTGTTTAACTTAAAACTACCGCAACGTCCTCCCCCTATTTCCCCTCCTCCATCGTAGCTATTGTTTTCTTCTCTTCTGTCCTCATCGTCCTTGTGATCTGACCACGCCTCTTCATTGTCCCATTATGCGTCCTCGTCGTGCCACCGTGCATCCTTAGCAAACTGCGCATCCTCAGCATGCCATCGTCCTTAGCATGCCATCGTCCTCATCTATGTCGCTATCGACGGCCACCGTGCGTCCTCTCCGTCATTGTCTTGCTTTGGGTACTATATAATCGTCTCTCGTGCCACCACACCTCGTCGCCATCGTGGTTCTATAAATGTATAATCGTAGGTCTTGAAGGTTCATTACTTCTCTTTGGTTTGTCTGAACCGTGCTTTGAAGGTTGGTTAAATGTATGAAGCTACAATCACTTACAAGAAATGGATAGTGGTTGTGATATGAGGATATGCATCTTTAATTGTTATATGTTGATAGGTTAGTTTACAGTAGCCACAAAATTCTAAGTTAACCACAAAATTTTTTATGGGAATATGACTACCGATGTTCTTTCCAATTCAGGGCAATAGGCTTCTTCATATAACCTGCAAAACTATTTTTATGTTGCTCTTAGGGTATATATTGGTGTTTTTCATATCCCATTTGTTTTTTTCAAATCTAAAATGAAAAATGTAGAACTACTAAGTTTGGTGCATTATGCTTTTCTCATTTAAGTATTTAGGGCAAAGGTTATAGTGTTACAACAGTTGATATATGGACTTGTGGAGTCACTCTTTATATTTATGGGAAGATATTTTCCTTTTTTAAGAATTGTTTACTATTTTGTTTGGTATATTTTTATTAGAATTAATTACTAATGGTCAATATAGAGAGTAGGAGATTTATATATAAGATAGTGGTGGTCATTTTCAAACAAGAAAAGGAAAAGAAACTAAATTAAGTTATAATCTTGCATTATGTAACTTTAAATGCTCGATCAAATATTCAAATGAGCATAACTCATTCTGTTTGCACAATAAGGCCATATCTTGTTTTTTACATGTTAAAACTAAAATATAACACGTTCATTCAATTCAAAATTTGACTATTGGTTGATTATATATTTAAACAAATGATTAGTAAGTGCCTAAAGCAAATAAGAAGATCTGTTTTACATTTCTCATTCGAAATTATTCATGGAGAAAAATGCACTGAACAAATGATATTAAATGCATTATGACTTGGTCTATATTGTTATTAGAGATCAAAATTGATCTAAAGAGTGAAAAATGGAAACCAAGTAAGAGAACATATAGAGAAAGGACAATTTACTCCAAAGAAATAGTTTTCATGGTATAGTAGAGTTACTGGAGAAGCATGACTTATCATGCACTATACTAATACTAAGGCAAGTTATTTTGACAATTTTATGAAATTGTAGATATTGTCTTATTTTTCTTTCATCTAAGAAGAAAGTCTAATTGGTGGAGGGGTATGAAGAAGAGAATCTACTAGATTTTACAATATAATTGTACTAAAGATCATTTATGAATCTCCATGTAAATAATTTCAAAAAAAATGAGAAAAATGTTAATATTCTTTTTCACAGGCCCTATTTTGTGTTGAAGAGCGTCACTCATCTTTCTTCTTTGAAGTCTGTAGTTATCTATCCATCCAGGTAAGTCATCCAACTAATGTCTACCATATATGTAGCTTTAATAATACATTAATTAGATGCGTTTAAGTTTTGTGTGAATGCAAATTAAGGTGGTTTTAATTTTGTGTTGTTGTTGAGAATATTCTTATAATGATTGATGAGTTTTTATGTTCTTCTTTAATAGTCTAAGTATTTATGTTTGGGTTGTGTTTGAAATATTGATGAGTAGATGTATGGTTACATAAGCATTTACTGTATTTGGAATGAGTTTGAGATCTTATGGATGATTTAAGGCATAATAAACCGCTAGGATGGTATATCGGTTAAAAACCCGTGATGCAGCTCCCATGAGGCTTATTAGTGAAAAACTCCACGAGCCTAGGAGTCACAGTGAGAACTTTCTTTTTTGATTCATAGGTGTAAACAATGTCATATACTATAGCATTAAAATCAATTATAGGTGATTAATTCAAACATAAATTCTTCAACTTCAATGTGATTAATTGAGTTCTTAGTATTAACACAAGAAATTCGTAAGTTTAATAGACATGATAGTTCTTTGGATAATAAAACCTTAGGATGGTATATAGGTTGGAAACCCGTGATGCAGCTCCCGTGAGGCTTATCGGTGAAAAATTTCACCAGCCTAGGAGTCACAACGAGAACTTGTTATCTTGATTCACAGGTGTAAACAATGCCACGTACCATAGTATTGAAATCAATTTTAGGTGATTAATTCAATTGATTAATACTTAAGGGATGTTTTGTAAAGTTTAAATGTTCTGTAAACTTAGGGGATATGAAGGATACTAACTATGAAATTACTTTTTTAAATTAACAGTTTTGCATAAATGAGTAATGTTGATAGATCTTGGATGTATAGACGATTAACACCTGATGGTTTTATTAATCCTGAGTTTGTTGAAGGAGTTGAAGCTTTTGTTTATGCATGTTCTCAAATTGCATATATGAATGACCCAAAGATGAGATGTCTATGTAAAGAGTGCAAACATATTCGTTTCGTTCATATTGATGAAGTGAATGGCCATTTACTGAGAAAAGAGTTTATTCCAAATTATTTTGAGCGGACACGACATGGAGAGCCATTGATTTGTAGCACCTTAAAGGTAATGAAGTAAACTCGATAATAAATATGGGCGAGTTTGAAGGGGGATTGGATTTAGAACAAATAATGTCGATGCAACTGAAAATCTTTACATGCAAATGATTTATGATGCAGTCAATTATACCTTTCACAAAGATGTAGAAAATCTTGAACAAGAACCAAATCCATATACAAAACAATTTTTTGACTTATTACACTTAGCTGATTAAGAATTATGGCCAAATTGTGAGACAAACACTGTAACATCCCACCCTCAATTGGAAGGGTAGAATGGCAATTTGACATAGGATGGGATAGATTGGGATGAATTAGGACTGTTCATGCATTATAGGATTGGTACACAGTAACATTTGTGCACATGAAATTACTGTACATGCATACATGACATTCCCGGTTTTCGTGCCTAATACAATTTTATTGTGATTAATGTGGTTATTGGGTTTGAAAATTTTTTCTGAGTGCGCCATTGAGTGTTTTCTATTTTAAGGAATTTTTAGGAATTTTTTTAGATTTTTCCGGAGAAAATTCCCGGACCGGAAAAAAATCGCCAAGTGGCGAACCGGTCGATTTTCGGTAGCGAAAATTGCTATCCAATGGCACTGTAATATTGGATATATTATTTTGAGATTGATATGAGGGCCATTGGCCGAGAATGGGTCCGATTTCATTAGGGTTTCTAAATCCTATCCATAATTTGTTTTATTTCTATTTTGTTTTATTACCTATTTTGTTTCTTTCTTCAACTCATTGCCATTTGTCCCATGCATTTATGGGTTTTGACTTATGCCTTCTTGTTCTCTCGGTTATATTAATCTTAAGAATGAAAAGAAGACTTTTATTGCTTATTTTCTACACCATCAACCGAAACCTTCATTGTTTCAACTTCCTCTCCATCGATTTTGCTTCTTTCTTTCTCAAAGTAAAACCTTCCTCCAAAAAAATTCAAGAGTTCTTCTACTTTCAACTAAGTTATGTTCTTGCTATGATGAGGAGATACATGTTTGATGTTAGAAGAAAGTAGCATTGAAGGGGGAAAAGCTTAAGTAGGTAAGGTTTAAGTTAAGTTTTCTATTATGCTTTGATTATGCAATTAATGAATCATGGTAGTTAGAAACATTTAATGGGAGGTTTGGTGCATTTATTATGACTATTGATGCATTAAATTAATGAAAATTTGAGGTGGAATTGTTGGGTATAAATATAGGATGAGTTAGGAATATGAATGCTTATGGTTTTAGCTTGATTTTAATAGAATTTGGATGATGAATCTTACATAGAAATGAGGAATTTAATGCTGCCAAATTGTGACTATTAGCCCTAATGAATGTATGAATGATGTAGGGATTGATTTTGTGTCCATTGGAGATGCTTATAGTAGTAGAAATTGAATTGGCATGATAGGAAGTGAAGTTGGGAAGTGAAGCTGAAATTTGAGTTTT
>JANIPN010000004.1:51773606-51785624 GCA_027478595.1 Erythroxylum anguifugum
ATCTAGAATTATAACCCATGATAGAGGGATCACTCTAACGTCAATTGTAAAGTAAAACCACCAAATTTCTAAAATTTTTAGAGTTAACTAGTGATTCCACCTCAAAGACAAGTATATTTTTAGAAGATATGGTTAAAGCACTCATTACTAACACACAATAATTTTAACAAAAGAAAAAATCAAAATATAAAATTAAAAGATTAGATTAGTCAACTGGCATCATTAGTCAGTAGACTAGAGAATTAAGGTAAGTTAATTTCACAACCCATTATTAATCTGAAGTAAAATGTAAGTGAATCACCCTTTGAAGTGGAAAATAGTTAAAAGGACATCAAAAGAAGTTAGGAATAACCTGAAGGAGATAAAAAAAGAAGTAATATTTGCCCAAAAACAATCCAATCACTCTAAGGTGGTTAATGGCAAGCAATTAAGAGCATTAGTGACTAATCCTCCTGTCCTTAAAATATTTTTCAAATCTAAGAAGGATGAGGAGAATGAAATTTTTAGACTTTTCACAAGATAGAAGTAAATATTCCTTTACTTTATGCAATAAAACAAGTACCTTGCTATGAAAAAAATTTCAAAGAATTATACATCAATAAAGGTAAATTGAAAGGTAATGAAAGGAAAAATGTGGGGAAGAATGTGTCAGCTATTTTCTAAAGAAAATTTTCCTCTACTTACAAATACATAGGTATGCTCATTACCCTATGAATAATTGACAATACTAGAACTTGAAACCTATACGTGATTTAGGTTCTTTAATTAATGTCATACTTATATTTATTTGTGAATCTTTAAATGGTACTCCATTAAAAGAGATCAGTATGTTCATCAACTTACTAGTAGATCTATTATGTACCCCATGGGAATCTTAGAGGATCTTTTAGTGGAAGTCAATAAATTGATTTTCTCTGTTAGCTTTTATGTGTTTGATATGAAAGAAAATTAATTATGCTAACTGTATATTTAAATTGTTAGAGAGGCCATTTCTTAAGACAGCTAAAATGGAGATTACTGTGTATAATAGTACATTCAACATAGAATTTGATGAAGAAATCATCAAATTTAATATTATGATTCCATAAGATACCTTAGTAATTTTTCATCTATTTTTTTTTGTAAAAGTTATTCATCGTTTAGTGTAGGAATTGTTTAAGTTGGATGATGACGACAATCTAAAGGTCACACTTGGCAATAACCTCATGATAAAAACTTACAAAATTCAAAGAAATCAACTTGAAATGTGCAAATTATGAGACATAAGGAACCATACTGCCTAGCCAAAGTGGTTAAAGAAATTTTCTAGTTGGGAGGCAATCCAATATTTTCCTTCTACACAAATTCCCTTTATTTAGATTATGATTTTTGTCTTTTCATAGCTTTCATTACTTTATTTTGTTTTGGGGTAAAGAATATTCTTAATAGAGTTTAGGCACACTTGACTATGGCATTCCCACATCTTACTATAGGACTTTTTCTAACTTAAGAGCATACAAATGAACAAATTTAATAAAAATGTTAAATAAATAGAAAACATTTCTTTCTTTCTTTCTTTCTAGCCCTAACTTCTTTTTCACCTCTAGCTACCACCAACCCCTTCATACACAACCAGGTCTTTCTTGATGGCCTTCTTTGCTTTCATACAATTAACTCCACCCTCACTACTAAGCTTATAAGAGGTGTATCAACCATGCCCAACTTTTTCAAAGGAAAGTCTTACTCTTATATTTTTGTTTTCGTTAAAATTGTTATGTATTAATTTTGATACATTGAAGACAATTTATGAAATATTTGTGGGGGAAGGTAGTTTAGTAGTTTGCTTTTGTTTTATACATGCTTTTGTAATTTTGGCTAAATTTGTATAAAAATTAATTTTTTATTAAGCTTGCTTTAGTTCTTATTTATTGAATTATCTTTTTATAAGTCTCATTTATTTTGAAATTTGTCTCTAAATGATTTGAGTTGTCATGAGTCATTGATGTTGATAGAAATCAAATAAGAAGACAAGAGTGAATGTTAAGTTCTCACTTAGTACATAGCGAGTAATTATTTTTAATGATTGATTGGGATGAAGGTGTATAAAGATCCCAGACATGTCAACCAACATTGTGAGCTTTTAAGCCCATTGAGCATTCATTATTTATGCTCTATTTTTTAAAATCAACGATCATCACATTGTCTAATTTTTCTAGAACTTGTTTTGTTATGTATCGTAAGACCATATTATTAGACAAGATGTATTAAAATGATAAGGATGTTTAGCTTAACCATTTTGAATTCTTAAAAAGTCTCCTAGATTATATCTCAACTAATTAACCAATTTGAGACTTAACTTTTTTTTTTCATGCATATGATCCATAATGCAAGCCATATTTATTATGTTATGTTGATTTCTCATAAATTTGAATCCTTTGTTGAAGGATTATATGATCTTGTTGGCACGAGATTTAAAATATCGTAATGAAAATTGTAGTGAAGTGATTCAAGTTGTATATTCTTAATTTTTTGCATATGTGTGTGAGTGAGAAAGAGAAAGAGACAGAGAAAGAGAAAATAAAGGAAGAAGAGAGAAAAATAAAGAGGAAGAGATTAAAAAATGTATGATCATAATTAAGTGACTTGAATTAAGAGAATTGTAGAAAATTTTTATGTAAAACTCATGTGGATATGTTTATATTTTTTTTCTTTAATTTGATAATCCTAAGTCTCAACCCCATTACCACCATTTCAAAGACCTTTGGATTTTTTTAACTTAGTTCATTATTTAATGGTAGAGATATGATAAAGCAAGCCCGTAGTTAGAGTTTCACCGTTTTTACAAAAATAAAAATATATTTGTATTAATTTAAGCTGAGCTTCGTAAAAAAATAACACAACAACAGAGAAAATAAAAAATCAATTAAGAATCTATGTTTCCGTGTAAACTCAGGACATCATAGATTCTAACAACTCCTCATGCATGGATTGAGTTTAATTTGATTTTATTTGGATATAAAAAGATCTCTAATCTAATGGACTGTTACATCTATCAGCTTCTGCGTGTCCATCGCCCTTCTCATATGTAACTTGCTATTTTTTTCTTTTCAGATAGTATAAATTGCACAACAAAACGTTGTTTTAAAAATTACACCATCTTGCCTCATTTTGGTCATCATGACAATAGTCCAATGTACTTTGTTCACCCATTCATCTTGGGGATAATGAACTTATAATATATTATGGACCCCATCCTAGATAGCATGTGAAACCCCCCATTAGAAAAATAAATGATTCTAGGTTTCACTCGCCCTTTCACTTAAGTTGCATCTAGTATCCAAGTTGGTTGTAATGCTATACCATCTATCTTTAGTTTTAAGCCTATCTTTCATTACAAACCAGTTTATGGTTGCTACTTTGGGGGATAAAAAGTTCTGCCATATTAGTTAGAACCAATGGAACTTGGGATGAATATCCTTAAACAACTTATAGCAGGATCTGTCAGAAAATTCTCTGGAGTTGGTGAGCAACCAGATAATTTTGTCCTCCCTGCCTCCAGTAGATGCTAGGAAGTAAATTATTCAAGCTATCAGCCCTCAGAAATTGCAATTCTAGTTTCCATTGTGTAAGATTAAGCTACAACTTATGCTTGAATAAGTATCATAGTAATCATATGTCTAAGCTCATTCATATTGATTAAGGGACTCAAATTGCTCCAGTTATTAAACCAAAACCACGTTGATTTACCATTTCCATTTAGTTTCTTCATCGAATAGTACGTTTGGTCTCTTAATCTCAATACTTGCTTTAAACTCCATGAGTTTTCTCTAGTTTGATTTAATTGCCAGGAGCTTTTCTCCTTCATATTGTACTCGTTAATCCACTTGGAACAAAGGGACTCCTTATAATTAAATATCCCCCATATCTTCTTTAAAAGCAGAACTTTTTGTATAGATATAAGCGAAGTAATCCCTAAACCCCTTTCTTACTTAGCGAGACACAATTCATCCCATTTCACCTTTGCCCCCTTTGAGCTTCCAATTTTTCTAGAAACTATTTGATGCATCTTTTAATCTCTTTTATAACCTTCCTATGGAACACTAAACAGGTGCCCCAATGCATGTTTACATTCCTCATCATAGTGGATATCAGCTACAATCTTCCAACAAAAGACAGGCACCTATTTTGCCAAGAATTGATCCTAGTTTTATACATTTCAACCAAAGGTAAGCAATCCAAATACGTTGGTTTATTCATAGTAATTTGTATTCCCAAAATTTGAAGGGGGCATAAATTTAGAGGTTTGGCAACCTGTTTAACTCTTCCACATTCTACACACCTGAAGAAATAAACATACAACTTTTATGAAAGTTAATATTCAGACCTGACATTTTACTAAATTCCTCAAGAATTGTCATCATTATAGTTAATGAATGTGTATCTGCTCCACACAACAATAACATATCATCCATAAAAGCTAAATGATTTAGCCTTAGTACCTTGCATTCATGATGAAATTTGAATCTCGGATTATCAATGGTGAGGGTTGCCAACATTTTGAAGAGGACTTAATTGGCTATTAAGAATAGGTAGGGGAATAGAGTGTCTCCCTATCTAATACCTTTAAAGTTATTGAAGACAGTTGTTGGAATTCCATTAATTAGCAAACTAAATTTCATTGATGTAATACATTCCTCTAAATTTTGTCGATGTAATACATTCCTCTATCCATTCAACAAAAAATTCTAAAAAATTGAAAGCTTGAAGACTATCAATAATGCATTCCCATTTAATTGTATCAATGTCTTTAGAAAAATCAATCACGACACAATAGCTCTTAATGGCCTTCTTGGAAATATATTTCTTCAATATGTTTGCAATTACCTTCGAAATGAGTTTATATATGTTATTACAACAAGATATAGGGTGGTAATCTTTCATGCAAGTGGGGTTTTAGATCTTTAGGATGAGGCATATGTATGTTTTGTTGATTTCCTTAAGAAGTTTGGAGCAGTAGAAAAATTACTACAATGCTTCCACCACCAACTCACCAGTAATGCTTTAAGTCTTTTTGAAAAAATGGGCATTAAATCCATCCAGCCTTGGAACCTTAGATGGGTTCAAGTTAAATAGAGTGTTCTTAATTTCCAACACTGGAATTGAACTAATTAGGACTTCCCTAGCTTCTTGACTAATTTCCTACTTAATAACCTAAGGAAGATCTACTCTTCTACTTAATTCAGGAACTCCCATCAGATTCTTGATAAAAATCATCTCGATATTCTCAATCTCATGTTGCCTTATACAAAAATTGCCCTAGTCATCAACTAATGTGGTAATTTTATTTCTATTTCTTCGAGCCAAGATAGTGTTGTAAAAGAACTTTGTATTAGTATCACAATACCTAAGCCAATTAATTATAGATTTTTTCCTCAAAATGGAGTTAGATCATTAAATGCTTAGTTGTATTCCCTCAAGCATCCATCCTCTTGAATTTTTGAATTATAAATGTGAGGTGACATGTATCTTTGTTGTTGGATTATTATTAGCTTGTCTTTAGCTCTTTGTATTGATTTGTTGATTCCAAGATATTAGTCTTTATGAAATCCTTTTATGCAAGCTTTACCATCTGCAATTAGTCTTTATGAAATCCTTTTATACAAGCTTTACCATCTGTAATTTCCCCTTTAACTAATAAGCCTTATACCCTTCCACCTTCATAAGTCACTTGTTCCTATCCAGTTCTTCAAATCTTTGTCTTTCAATAAAGTAATTGAAAATTTTGAATGGGTCTCTATTGATTTATCAATTTGCATGTTGTGTATTCCTATCCATGAGTGATCCAAGCATCTTGGCTCTCCAAATGGGCATAAGAATTGACAAATTTATCAAGCCAATGTTTATTTACCATGAATCTATCCAATTTCCTTCTTATGAAGTACTCCCCCTATTGTTTGTTATTCCATGTATAAAGATAACCAAGAAACCTTAAATCACTAGATTAAGCTCCTGTATAATTTCCGATAGTTCCTTTCCCACTATCCTTAACCTTGATCTATCACCTTTAGTCTCAATAGGAGAAAGAATGCAATTGTAGCTTCCCACAACAACCCAAGGTCCTTCTTTCAAATACTAAATTATCGTGACATTATTTTTTGCTCTTTAGAATGCATGATTAGATGCATAAATAACAAAGAGTTTGATGCTGCTAGGGATATCTTGTATTTTACATATACCGTGCATAATTTGATCTGCATGAATCCCAAATGAACATTGGCTCTCTTTCTATTGAACATGATAATGATTTTTCCATTATAATGAAAAATATGATTAGTAATCAATTTCCATTTGTCACCCAAAAAAGGAAGTGATGCTTATAGCTGTGGAAGCTTTATTTTAGTTTCCAATAAACCCAGCACTACATTTTTTTCTCCAAAGTTATATCCCTCATTGCTTGCTTTTTAAAAGGGTCATTGAGCCCTCTTATGTTCCAAAATAAGAAGTTCATAGCTCAAATGGGAGTTTGAAGCTCCCTCATCCAATTCTTTCCTTTAGATTTAGTTGCCTTTCTTTTGCTGATAACTAGCTCAAAATCCCCTAGTTCTATTTCCTTATCCATATCTTCTTCATACCTTGAAATATTATAAACATTTAATTAGTTTATAATTCATCATTTTGATTCTTCTCCTGCGTAATCCCCTCAATTCGCTACTCCTCTAGCTTGCTCAGATTCAGTTTCTTTTCCTCCATCTAGCTATTAACTACATTATTAAGTTGTTTACTGGTTTTCATTTCAGGTTTCCTTTCATTTTTATTTTCCTCCACCTTCATAATCTCATTGTAAAAGACCATAATAAACCTTTTCTCAGTATGTTTCCACACTTTATGACTCATTTAGGGCTTCCAAGGATAGCTAACTTGGATTTACTCCTTAACTAGTTCCCCCTCCTCACCTAGCCTCATCATTAGTAAATGCTCTAGGAGTTCACTATCCATATCTATTTCCACACAAATCTTGGCATAGCAAATTCGTTCCATCCTTGTTGTTTAATTGTCCCTAGAAAGGGGTTTCCCCACCGAACTAGCTAAGAAGCTTAACCCTTCTAACGTCTAAAACTTAAGTGGAACATTGTGAAAAATAACCTAAATAGGAATTGAATCGTTGTTTCTCCTATCTAAGCACATTCTGGGCCACCATTTTTATAAAAAAATTAGTTTTCCTCCTATATGGCACAGTCCTAGTTCTAATATCTCATTTAGGTTGCTTTCACTGGAAAATTTGAAGATGAACGTGTCCTCCTCCTTGAGCATATTCCTTTCTAGCCCTTTCTTACCATAATTTTCTAATGCCTATGTTTGAACGTGTGGGTAAGAAGATCTCTTGTTCTAAGAGTAACCCACCAATGCTAAGGACCAAATTGCTACTCTTGCATCTAGTATGTCCTTTGACGGAGTTAATTAGGGGAGGCTGGATCTCTTCCCTTGCTTTGTGTCAAATTCCCATCACCACCAAACATGAATTTCCTTGAGTTTTGTTTTAGATTCCTAGCACCTCTGGACTTCCCTGTGTGTTAAAGATTTGGATAATCCTCGTTAGAAGACTTCAC
This sequence comes from Erythroxylum anguifugum, assembly GCA_027478595.1. Classification (NCBI taxonomy): domain Eukaryota; kingdom Viridiplantae; phylum Streptophyta; class Magnoliopsida; order Malpighiales; family Erythroxylaceae; genus Erythroxylum; species Erythroxylum anguifugum. Next base: position 51,781,193 of record JANIPN010000004.1, read on the forward strand.
ACGTCTAACGGAAAGTTAGATGATATTTTGGGCAGTGAGAAATCACCAATATCCTATATACTTTGAGTACATAGAGTTAAACCAGTAAGAAGTATTAATTCATGCTATTTTTAATTTTGAAAAGATTGTTAGGACAGTTGTTTATTTATGTTGTTTGTGAGAACTAATATTATCAGTTACTTGTTTCCTATTGTGTTTTGTTTCGGATTAATGACATGTGATGATTTGGGTTATGGAGGGATAAGTTAAAAAGTGAAAGAGAAGGATATGGAGAGAGGTTAATGAGTCTAAACTATTGTATGCTTGAGGGCAAGCATTGTTTAAGTGTGGGAAAAATTGATAACATGTATAAAGTAGACATATTTCATATTAATTCCTTATATTTTGATTGATAAAATGCTTGTAATTATAGATTATAATTATAGTTTTTGTGTGGATTGGAGATTTGGATCAAAAGGTGCTTAAAAGTGGAAATTTAGCAAAGAAAGACCAAAGATGCAAATTTTGGAAAAGAATGAAAGTCTACAGTAGAAAAGCTGCAAAAGAGGTTTGCAAACATGTTGTGCCCATGCTATAGTTAATATGACTGCTCCAAAAAATAAACGTGAACATATAGATGAGGCATTTCTAAAGTCAAGGGTGCCTAGTTATTTTAGCCCTTGTTTTGCTTTACTTACGAATTTTGATTAAGTAGGACTTGTTTGAGTAGATAAATCTCAATGTAAGTGTGATCCTTTAGATTTATTCTTTATCTTAGCTTCTATCCCTTATTTTTACGATGATTATGTAGGGTTCTAGGACTATTTATAGGGAAGAGGTGCAAGAGGCAATTCTCCCCTTCTCCCTCTCATCTTGGGTCATTTTAGTTTTTCTACATTTTTAGATAGTTCTTTATCTTTATTTTATGTTGTCTTTAAGAATCATATGCAAATAAACTCTCTTTTCTTAGCCAAAGATTAATCGAAGTTTGACATTTCAAGAATTATGAAATCTAATTATTCTTTTTTACTAATTTATTCTTTAGTATTTACATATTTTTTAGATTATTAATATTACTGTTTTATTTTACTAACACCAAAAAGACTTATTGTTTAATTATCAAAATAATATATTCTTAATTGGAATGATTAAATCTGTAATTGTTTGATTTTTCTAATTTTTAGTAGTGAAATTATATAGTTAATATAGGATATTTGACTCATATTATGTGGATATATAATCTAGTCTAAATAAATCGAGCTTGTGTGTTTGTTGGCTACAATTAGGGGTCTCTCTAGTTTTTAATATTATCAATATATTAAATCTTAAAAGAGAAGTAATCGAAGAGCTTGTTTATGTTAACAAGAAAATAAGGACATATTGGTTGTTAGAGCTTGTTAATAATCATAATTAGTTAATCAAAGAATAAAATATTTATCTTTGCATCAAATATCAATTCAAAGAATCAAAACTAAAATTAAACCTTGGACTAGATGCTCATTGTCACTTGATTTCATTAAATTGTATTATTAGTTTGTATTTTTTATTTTTGCTTTTAATCTATTTCAATTTATGTCTCAAATCTCCATTACTTTATTTTGTTTTGTTGACTTGACAAAGATAAAAAAATTTCAACATTACTCATTGATATATAAAATTAGTTTGTGATTAAAGTAGGATTATATTTGTTGGATTTGACACCCACCAATTTATATTTTTTTTCCGTAAGACCTCTAAATGTATGTTGATATCGGTTTCTTAACTAACACATTCTATTGTAATTACTCTCGATTAGTCTAGTTCTCCAAATATTTTTTTATCAATATCCTTTTATCTTCAATATATTAAATTTACCTAAAAATAAAATAAAATATCTTGTGTAAGATAAAAAGTAAAATTGCAACATTAAACGTAATAGTTCAATTAGACATCTTCCACCTGAATTCAACTTGTAACAAATATTTTACATTTGAGTACTAGGGTGAAACCACAATTTCTCCTAGTAATAGTCATTCATGGAGTTAGCGGAAGATCTTGTCTGTTAAAGACCAACTTGGGGACCAATTCCGATTTAGAATTGGGAATGGTATTTCTGCTTCTTTTTGGCATGATCCTTGGCATCCGAGCGGCATCCTGTCAGCTCAATCGACTCCACGGTTGATTAATGGGTCAGATCTCCCCATGAATGCCAGAGTTTCAGATGTTATTTGGCACGATGAATGGAGGTGGCATCATGCAAATGTGGAGCCTATTCGTTCACTATCTCTCATTCCTTATCACCCAGATCCATCCAGTGAGGATAGTCTATAATGGCTAGCCAGCTCTTCCAAGCAGTATACAAATGAGTCAGCCTATAACCACTTGTGACCAATCCGTCCAATGGTGCCTTGGTATCCATTAGTTTGGCATAAGGGGAATAGTCCTCGATATTCTTTTATCTTATGGTTGGCCTTCTTGAACAAATTGCAGACTAGGGATAAGTTCCAATTTCTCCACACCCCCAATCGTTGTTCCTTGTGTGTTATGGATTCGGAGACTATTGACCATATTTTCTTTCAATGTGCTTTCTCATGATCGGTTTGGTCCACTGCTCTCCACCACTTCCACCTTACCAGTTTACAATTTCTTGATCTCCATTCAATTTTACAATGGTTTAATCTGTATTCCCCGGTTTCCAATAGTGACCTTCATACCTTTTGCATTGTTCTGTCTGTTGTTGTGTATAACTTGTGGTATGAACGAAACCTTCCACCTTTCGTGATGAAGCCTCGGATATAGGGAGTTTTACTTCACGGGTGATCTTGCAAGCTATGAAGTAGCTCCCCCTAAACACTGAGAGAAGGTAATGATGGATGTATTCAATTTCTTGTTATTCCTATTGCTAATAATGCAGGTTCAGGGACATCTCAAGGTTACTGAGGAGGAGGGGTATACTTTCCCCCTACTGTTATTGAGCAGGCTACTAGGTGGAGTTTCCTTTTCCACGGCGGTCATACTAGAAGGTTTTGTTTCTCTAGATGTGTTTTGCTGGCTGTGGATTTAGTCCTGGTTTGTTGTGGTTTCGCTACTGGTCCTTGTGTGGCTTTCTCATGTTTGCTGGGGAGCTTATGTATTAGGGTATTGGAATTAGCTTTCATAGGCTGCTTGAGAGGCAAGTATTGAGGGTGTGGTGTTTCCTTTCTATGCTTTGTGTATGGTCCCTATGTTTTTACCGTTTGTGAGACTTTTTGTAGGCTAGAGATTTTATGGGCAATCAATAACTGTGTATATAACTTTTTCATATTTGTATAAAGGTTTATTGATTTACCAAAAAAAAAAAACCACAAGCTTTAATACCAAATTGCGAAGAAGCTGAATTAGATTACCACTACCACATAATACCATTGTTTGGTTTTGAATTATAAATATGGGTGACAGCCTTTCCAATTAATCCACTGACAGCATCAATAGGTCCTATTTACATGCGCGGTGGGGTAGAGAATAGAGATTCCACATGCAATAAAAAGGGTCCAATGTCTACCAATTTGATATCCCCATGTGCTTCAGTGCTCATCTTCTTTGTTCTATAATTTCGTATGACATAACCCATCCGTCATGGAAATGGGTTTGAGATCCGTTCAACAGCTGGTTGGATTACCATTGGCGTCCCTCTAAAATCTCGTGTATTCCTTTTTTCCGCTTTTCTGAGAACACCCATCTTTTTCTTTTCAATTCAATGTCGTTTCCTTCTTTATGAAGAAAGCAACTTTCAACCAACGTAACCGTGAAACGGTGGCAATTTAGGACAGCACGTGAACATTAAATAAGGTTCTCGAATTTACAAGGTTAAACTCATTTCCCGGAATTATTCCAAGCTGAGAAGAGCCAAGTGAATCTACAAAGGCGACAAATAGAAGGTTATAATCCCAATATATACACGCGTATATATATATATATATAGAAACAAGTTTGACCTGACTTGACATTAGCCCCAATTCAATACTCGTTAATTTCACCACAATAGCTTAAGCTGTTGTGTAAAGCTAACTTAATTGATTTTATATATTCATTAACACACCCCCTCAAGTGAAAGCCCTTTGGGCTTGAAATTTGCACAGGCTCACTCTACCTTGTGCTGAATAATAGGTGGGTAGTAAGATTTGAACTCACGACCAGTTGGTCATAAAGACTCTGATACCATGTTAAGTGACCGTTTAGGGTTTGAAGTACCTTGTGCTGAATAATAGGTGGGTAGTAAGATCGTGGTGGGGAGTATTGTTCGACGGAGTTTGAAGATTTTTGTCATGAACAAGGCATTAGAAAAGAACTAACAGCTGCTTATTCACCACAACAAAACGGAGTATCAGAAAGAAAAAATAGAACAGTTCTAAATATGATGAGAAGCTTGCTGGCAAAGGGAAATGTTCCGAAGAACTTTTGGCCCGAAGCAGCAAATTGGAGCATTCATTTGTTA
>JANIPN010000004.1:51892669-51905062 GCA_027478595.1 Erythroxylum anguifugum
CCGCAACAGAATGGGCGGGTTGAGAGGAAGCATAGACACATTATTCAAGTGGCCAGAGCTTTGCTGCAACAAGCTCACATGACCAACATATTTTGGGGCGAAGCCATTCTACATGCTACATATTTAATCAACCATTTGCCTACAGCAAATTTACGATGGCAAGCACCTTCTGAAGTTTTGTTGGGTCACCCACCTGATCTTGAAAGTTTGAAGGTTTTCGGATGCTTATGCTACTCGACTGATTCCACTCCATGGAAGGATAAATTTGCGGCCAGAGCTCATAAATGTATTTTTCTGGGATATGTTGCTGGAAGAAAGGGTTACAAAGTTTATGATGTGGACTCCGGCAAAGTGCACATTTCTAGAGATGTGCTTTTCCATGAGCGTTTGTTTCCTTGTGCAGGTCAGCAACTTGTGGAGGCTATTGGCACGCCAATACCGTCTTTATCTTCGTTACAGGATGTGGTTGATGATCAACTACTTGTTCCTCTATTTGATCGCCCCTTGATGGACGCTGGACGCACTGAGCTTCGTGCTGACGTCCCAGCTGATGTCAATCTCGATGAATCTCCACCATCTATTTCGCTTCCGGAAGAAAGGCGTAGTCACCGACCCAAGCGGGTCCCATCGTGGTTTTCTGATTATGTAGTGAATCAATCCCAGTTGGTGATACGATGCGTTGCAGGTCCCCTCATATGCCCCATACTTTTCCTTTCTTCAACAATAATAAACTATCTGATGATATGGCAGATTTCCTCTGTCATGTGACCGACACTAAAGAGCCTCGCAGTTTTCGCGAAGCCTGCAATGATGAGCAGTGGGTTCAGGCTATGGATTCCGAGTTACAAGCACTTAAACGGAACCACACCTGGGACCTTACCACTTTGCCTTCAGGTAAAACAGCCATTGGCTGCAAATGGATTTTCAAGTTGAAATACAATGCCGATGGAACGATTGATAGGCGTAAAGCTCGCCTAGTTGCTAAGGGGTATAACCAAGTTTATGGTGAAGACTACCATGATATTTTTTCTCCCGTAGCAAAGGTTGTGACTGTCCGTATTTTCCTTGCTATTGCGGCAGCTCGTGGTTGGGTGTTGAATCAACTCGACATCAATAATGCATTTTTGCATGGATATCTCGATGAGGAGGTCTACATGGTGCCTCCGGATGGTTATACCAAGGCACGCAAGGGTCAAGTCTGTAAGCTTGTGCGGTCTCTGTATGGGCTTAAACAAGCCTCGCGGCAGTGGAACACCGAACTTACAGGATTTCTCTTGAAATTTGGATTTCAGCAGAGTGAGCACGATACTTGCTTATTTGTGCTTCGCAAGGATGGCTGCTTCGTGATGCTTTTGGTGTATGTCGATGACCTCCTTATCAGTGGCAATTCGGCTTCTATTGTTGCCCGCCTCAAATCAGCTCTTCATGACAAATTCACCATTAAAGATTTAGGGGTGGCTAAGTATTTTCTGGGCTTGGAAATTTTCCGTGATGACACAAGTATTTTTCTCAATCAGCGCAAATATGTGTTGGATTTGTTGCTTGATACTGGTCTCATTGGTTCCAAACCGAAGCATGTTTCATTTCCGAAAGGGAGCACTTTGTTTGATGATAGTAGTCCTTTATTGGTGGATCCCCAGGAGTATCGTAGTTTGGTCGGTCGTTTGTTATATTTGGGTTTTTCTCGGCCAGACATTACTTATTGCGTTCAACAGCTCAGCCAGTTTTTGCAGTCCCCTCGGCAGATCCATCTTCAACATGCGTATTATGTTCTGAAGTATCTCAAACAACATCCTTCTTTGGGTCTTCATTTTCCGGCGATTTCTGATTTATGTTTACGCGCTTACTTCGACGCCGACTGGGCGACTTGTCCTACAACCAGAAAATCCTTGACTGGTTTTTGCATTTTCTTAGGGGGCAGTCCAATTTCTTAGAAGACCAAACGCCAGTCTACTGTTTCTCGTAGTTCTGCGGAGGCCGAGTACCGAGCTATGGCGTCAACTGTGTGTGAGTTGCAATGGATCAGCTACCTTCTTTCTGGTCTGAAGATTCAGGTGCCCCTTCTGATTCCGTTTCATTGTGACAGTCAATCGGCCATCCATATCACTTGTAATCCCGTTTTTCAAGAACGCACGAAGCATCTAGACATTGATTGTCATGTCGTGCGTAATCAGTACAAGAGGGGATTTATTTCACTAGTTCACATGGGTTCTTCTTCCCAGGTTGCCAACCTCTTCACTAAGCCTCTTCCTTTACCTGCGTTTACTCGGTTGTTGTCCAAGTTGGCTTTGTCTGATTTTCATCAAAGTCCAACTTGAGGGGGGGATGTCAAACTATTGTATTTTTTATTTCTATTGTAAATAGTTAGTTAATCGAATTGCTGTATAGGTGGACATGATTATTTAAGCTCTATTTTGAGCTTCATTAAGATTAACGTGAAAGAGTGACAAACTCTGTTTTTCTCTCACTAAATACTCTGTTATTTTCTCTATAGATTTCATGGTATGCTCTATTTTAACTTGGGTAGAAATTCAGACACTAATCTAATCAGAAACAAACCAATAGGAACAATGTTTTCTTCTTCGGTGTCATAAGGAACTCAAACGTCATTTTGGGTAGGCAGCAGGGGGTAGGCTTGGCAGTGAGCCAGGAGACCCAGACCCAGTCCGAGCTTGATCGGGTCTTAGGGTTCCAACCTGGCCCTTTTTATTTTTTATTTTTTAAATATATAATTTTTTTTGAAATGAGTAAGTTAAAATTAAATTAAATTTTAAAGGAAGTGAATAAAAAGGATTATATATGAGAAATGCAACATTCATTTAATTATGAGCTTTTAATGAATCCATATATTAAACGTACATAAAATGATAAAATGAAGAAATTGAAACTTAATTCATGTTTAAGGAAGGTGAATAAAAAAGTATTACATATGATAAATACAACATTCATTTAATTAGCACAACTGTTTAATAAAAATAAATTTTTAATGAAAGTATATATTAAATGTATATATAAAATGATAAGATAAATTAGTTCATTTTAAAGGAAGTGAATAAAAAAATTATATATGATAAACACAATATTCATTTAATTAGCACAGTTGCATAATGAAAAATGAGCCTTTTTTAACGATCTATTTATTAAACATAGTATCATATATAAAATGATAAAATGAATATGTTGAAGTTAAATTTGTTTCTAAAGGAAGTCAACAAAAAAGATTATATATGAGAAATGCAACATTCATTTAATTAGCACAATTGCTTAATGAAACATGAGTTTTTTAATGAATGTATATATTAAATGAATTAGTTAAAACTAAATTCATTTCTAAAGGAAATGAACAAAAGAGATTGTACACGAGAAATGCAATATTTATTTAATTAGTACAATTGTTTAATGAAAAGTAATTTTTTAATGAATGTATATATTAAATGTACATAAAATGATAAAAAGAATAAGTTGAAACTAAATTCATTTTTAAAGAAATGAACAAAACAGATTATATGTCAAAAAAAAGTGTCATCGTAATGATATTATTCATTTTTTTATGATACAATCAATTTACAAAATGTCAAAATGCAATTATCAACTAATGTTGGGGTCATGGAGATCGGAAAGCAGATATTGAAGTTGAGAATTTGCAAAAAAAATAAAAATTATATCTTCAATTACAAAAAAACTAATGCAATCACATGAAAAATAAGTAATTCCAAAAACAAAGATTAAAGATAACAAACCTATAGTACAGAAAAAAAAGATAGTTAATTGTTATAATAAGGATCGTCAATAATTTGCACAACTTCATCTACATATAGAAATATTATCATGTAAATCATATCTAGTACTGTAATAATTGCATTAAATAAATACTAAGAACATAATAATAATTAATTAACAATTAAATATACTTTTATCATCGAATATTTTATCAAAATATTTTTCAATTGAATGACTGATCACCTCTACATTAGTACATATGGTTGTATTAACATAAAAGAAAATTAGAAGATAATATAATATCGTTAAACAAAGAGTTTACCCTTAATATCTTATCATCTAACTAACTTTGGGCACACATAAAGGCTTTCACAATAATAGGATAAAGTCGAGCACAATGATGACCAATAATCAAATCGCCAATACTAAAATGAGACTCTGACATAACAGTGGATTATGGAATTGCTAATAGGTTTTGTGCAATTACTTGCATGATCAAAAAATTATTTTCATATTTCTTCCATCATTGCAATACATCGAACTTCATACCTTCAACTTTAGTCGCGTAATCTTCCGTCAAATATTGGTCCAACTCCATCATACTGTAAAAAGTCATAGCCTTTTTTTCTTTCATGAATTGTATAAATGAGAGTATCAAACTGCTCTTTAAAAATGATCTTGAACATGAACCTGAAGACGAAGCTTAACTACCTAAACTACTATGACCTTGAATTTTGTCTCATCTGAGTAAATAATTATTAAGCAAATCATATCAAAATTGTTTAAATAATTATTAAGCAAATCATATCAAAATTGTTTAACAACTTCAACTTACTTTTGAGCCTGATTAATATACAGTACAATATATATATATATATTAACCCCCTTTGTCTTATATCTCGGGTCTAACACAAAAAATGACTATCACAGTATGTCCAACCATATATTAGTAAGAATTGAGCTTCTCTGTCTTCTACTCTGCCATAAACCTGATCACCTCATTTGAATCAATCATCCAATTAGATAAAGCTTTCTTAATCCACATATATTGATAAAGCAAATATATGAAGTTAGATATTTTATTATCGAGAATAATTTAGTAGTAGTATAAAATATTTCTAACTTTACACAAAGTTCTTTAGCCAATTCTCATAACTCTTTTATAGGCAGGAAAGCACACAAAGAATCTCTTTATCTTAGCTTGGTAAACAACATAACATATAGAATTGTTGGCTCTAACATCTTGAATGTTAAGTTCCATCTGGTAGGAAAGTTCATTACTAACTTCTTTATCCTTGGAATGTATAGTTTTATGTAGTATCTTCAAAATTTTTAACTCTTTTAGGTGTTGCACTTCAATATACTACACTATCCCAAAAACGAATCTACTGCTTCTTTTATCATCTCCAATCCATCTTTCATAATCAAATTGATAATATGCGTAAAACAACGCATATGGAACAACCTCTGACTAACCAATAAGCTCTAAATTTGTAACTTATTCTTCATCTTTTCAATCATCACATTATTCCTGCTACAATTATTGACTGTTATGGTAGATAATTTGGTGTCAATATTCCAATCTATTAAACGCTCGACCAATATGATTGCTTACCTTTTACTTGTATATGGTGCTGACATATAAATGAACCTACCATTTACAAAATGAACAAATATCAATCATATCATAATCAAAAATTAAATGTAACAATATTAAAGAATATAATTTACCTCAATAGTTTACTCTGTAGAGTTCAATCATTGCCAATATAATATGATTTTATTGCCATATAACCAGTTATTAATTGTCCATATATTCAATACTCAACAACATTTTTAAAATTTCATTATTTTAATCTCGTATATCTTTATAATATCTTTCTTCAAGGTATTCTGAGTTAGGATCTTAAAGGTCGATTGTAGTGTGGTAGCCAACATCCTAAATCTTTCGCTATCAACTATAGACGGTAGATGTTTATTACTAATAACCATACCAGCTATCAAAAACCTTGATGTGTTGTTATCATAAGTTGTAATTGTCATTTCATTATTCCTTCTCGCAGGGTTAAAAATATTTGACCTCCTGATACAATCTTCATTCTATTACACGAATCCAAATGTCTCTTTAAATGAGATTTTTCAACTCTTGAACTCCAGACCAACATCTTATGGCAATATTTACATTCGGTCTTCTCTACTCTGTTTATTGATCTAGTCTTGTTAAAGTGATCCCAAACATCACTTTTTAATGGACCTAGAATTTTACCTTCACTTAGTATTAGATTAGAAGTATCCATTTATATACTCCCTCGTATTGGATTAGAACTCTCCACTAGAAGAATATGCTCATCCATCTGAAATAAACAACATATATGACTATATAAGTTATTCATAAACATTTACATGTATACATATACTTTAATGGCAATTTAATAACTACATATATGAGGGAGATCAAACAATTAAAAGAACACTACAAAGAGCAACTTAAAGTTTATCAATGACTTACATGATCTGTGACACGACCGTGTAACTGACCATATAAGTTACTGTGATTGTGTGACATAATACATTGATGCATGTATGACTGCATAAGCTGTGAATGATATTTTAGTATATACAGGTTGTGCACGAGCGTGTACATTGCCATATGTGTTTTTGCCTATCTATATAACCATGTCAATCACTGTGAATAAGATTTTATTATACACGCGCGTGCACACAGGCATGTGTAATAGTATATTTTTGTGGACTTACATGGTCACATACAAGTAGTATAATTTTTTTTGCAAACTCCCGTAGTCATATACAAGGGCGTGTATGTGACTATGTAAGTCATTATAAACAAAAGAAAAAAAGTACAAGCAGAAAAATTGATTTAACTGATTCAATTGAATCAATAAACAATGATCAATGACAAGCATAAATTAATTCAATTCAGAGTCCATTGAAACTTGAAAGATGCATGAAAGACGAAGATGATACCTAGTAGGTTGGGATATGACTTGGGAGGTGACACTTATAGATGAAGAAGAAGATGACCACAACTAGTGGCAATTGGTCTGGGACTAGGTCTCGTGAAGATGATGTCAGGGTGTCTCTCACAGATAGTAAAGATGAAGAAGAAGGAAGAGAGGAGAATGTATGTTTTATTTTTATCCTATAGTAAAATGACATCATTTTATACCCGTATGAGATTAAATTCACATCTATGTAAAACAACATCATTTTTCACTTATTATAAAAGGATGTCATTTTACTCTACCAAACAGTTAAGCCTCGACCCTACCTCGAGTTCAGTTGTTAGAGTTTGAGCTTAGCCTGAGGCCCAATTTTTGGAAAAAGAGGCCTACGGTAGGTCAACCTTGGCTACCTTGTTGACTTCAAGCCAGGCTCAGGTGAAACTGCCATCTCTAGCAAGGGATTTTGCTATGGAGAAGAAGACTCGTTACTAAATCCATATCTATTTCATGGTAACAAATATGCATGTCAAATGACCATTGAAAATGGGTAGAGATTCTCTGTCTTTAACTTATCTCTATGCTCATGGTTGTACCTAACCATCTTGTCATCTCCAACTCATCCCACTTACTTTTCCATTCCTCATATTCATGTTCCCAGCTCCCTCTTTCCCCCTCCTTCCTGAATATAAGACAACCCTATAAGCTTAGGGGTGTTTTAGTTTTTAAAAAATCTGGTCATTCTCGTCTTTCCTCTTTTAGCAATCTTCACTCTAGCCCATCCTCTGCCATTTTACCTACACTTTCTTTAGACGACAACAACATTGTCAATCCACCAATTCTTGACCCAGTTGATGAAAGGTCTTATCTACCCTTCCTTGAAGCTTACCCCGAGTCGCCAAAGTCACCAGATATCTCATCCAAACCATTTTCTTTAGCCTGTGAACTCCCATCTCAGAGTGCTTCAACCCACTGATGAATTAAAAGAGAGTGGTGGAGGAGACCAATGAAGGATCTCTAAAATACTACCCTCCTCAAACCATCCAGGACTACTGATAGTTGCAACAGATGCAAACATCTAGAGAAAGATGGCAAAAACGTGGCTCTCTACTCTTATCAACTTTTTCATTAGTAAAAGACCTATTTTTTCCTATCATTAGGCTATAAGCATTTAAAAAATAAAAGGGGTTAGGTCTCAAGGATGTGCTCCTTTTAAAAGATAACATGGTTTTATTCAAGTTCAACTTAAACACAGAGGTAAATAATATACCAGCATCTGGGCCCTAACATGTTCAACACTTTCTAGTATTTCTTCAATCTTGGAGGTTAGGAATAAGCTTGGACAAACTAAAATACAATAACATCCTTATATGGATCAACTCACATGAGGTACTATAGGAGTATTGTCTACAAAAGGCCTTAGTACATTAGCCAGTTACCTTAGCAAATCGATACTCATATATGCAAATACTACCTTTAGAAGTATAATAAGTTTCACAAGGATTTGTAAGTGTTAAGGTGAGGAAAGACCTACCTGAAACCATTCATATCATGCAATTAAGTGAAGATGGCAACCTCTTTGAGAATGTGGTTAAAGTGCATTATCATTGGAAACATTCCTTGAAGGTCCAAAAAATGCAATGGAAGCTAATGGGGAGAGCCTTTGCTATTAGTGAATATGAAGAGCTAATGTTTATAAAAAATAATGGCGATAATTTTAAGGTTCATTGCAACAGTGAAAATACAATTATAGTGAACACATCCTTAGTGCATACTCTTGAAGATAGGGTTAATAATGCAATTGCGATGAACATACCCCATTGCACACTCCCAGATAGGGTTGATTATGCAAACAAAAATACTATTGAGAGTATGGAACTGTCATATAAGGAGCACATAAATGTAGGCCGTAAAACTTTACTAGAATTTAACTCCACCCCATCAAATATAAGTGCCCTAGGCGCTATGTGATAGTGTAGGCAGCTAACACATAATTCCTTAAACCTTTCTCAATATTTATACATTGTTTCTCCGGTGAATTGTCTTATCTCACTTATCTCCTTTATGATATTAGTTGCTCGTGATGCATAAAAGAACTTCCCCAAAAATAATTTTTTTTATCTCATTCCATGTTGTCACTGAGGTAGGGAAAGATAATATAGTCAATCCTTTGCCTTATCTTTTAATAAGAATGGAAAGACTCTGAGATTAATTTGTTCTTCTATCACCCTTTATGGCTTCATTCTAGAGCAGATAACATGAAATTTATTTAGGTATTTATATGGATCTTCACCTGCAATACCATGAAAAATTGAGAGTAAGTCAATCAAACCATATTTCAATTCAAAATCTACCTCAACATTTGGAAATCGTATGCGTAAAGGTTATTGATTCAAATTTGGTGCTGCTAACTCCCTGAATGTTTTGGTGTTATGATTTGTCGTCTTTTCTTCAACTTTTAGAAAATTAGAGTCTTCAACTTCTAGGGTTAGATTTATCTCAGCTGTCACTTCTGGAGGTGAAGGATCACTTTCTTGCTTAGTCTCTTTCTTTAAATGACGTGTTATCTTCTCAACTTTTGGATTATGTTCTAATTCACTTGGCTTAGAAGAATGAGTCGTACAAGACAAGAAGTTACCAGTAAACTGTAAAATATTTCAAAAACTAAGATACTAAAATGATTCCCAAGCAATAATGCCAAATTTTGATTGAGTTGTCAAAGCCCTCAAAATTAATTTCGATTCTCTAACTTCTAATAGTTGTGGAACTAGGTCAAACCCAAGAAAACTAAAAGCTATATTCTTAATTTCAATTAGTAAAATAAAGTGAGGCATTTATGATTAATTAACTAATAAACTAAATTTAACAAGGAATCAAATTAAATCAACTGAATATAAAATTAAGAAATTCAATAATGCTTAAATCTTATTCAAAGAAAATATCTCATCTAATTGTAACATTGATCATTGGTCTAAAAAGAATAATTTTCATAATTCAAGAAATTAGTCTGAAACATATTAAGATAGCCATAGTAAGTCTCAAAATTTCCTAAATTAATTGATTCAACCCAACATTCAAATCAAAACTTACCATCAATTGACTATATATGATGACATTCCATATCGATTAAATGATAGCAATAAGCTTAGTGAAAAAGACTAGACCCTAAATTAAATCAACTTAATTTTCTTATTTATCATAAGTTAAATACGCAAATTCATGAAAAACATATTTTACTTGTATTAATCCTTCATGAAAAATATGGATCACTGAAATCATGGATGACTATAGAGTAATCAACATCAAATTAATTTTTCAGATTAATCAATATTAATTTTTCATGAAATATAAGAACATAAAACAAGAAATACTTGAACAAAAACATGAATATATTTTTAGAACAAAACTTCACAAGGTTACAACTAGAGTTTTGAATCTTCTTGAATCAAAATATTTGGATTTAGCCACACATATATTTAGTTTTAACACCAAAAATAGAATAAAGATAAAAGATTGAAAAAAAACTCAAAAGAGATGAAAAGAGAATGTTGGAGAGGTGAAAGATGTGTTTTCCTGCTTAAACCTTAGTCTCCTTCTATTTTGCAAAGATTGTTATCTAAAATAAATCCAAATCTCTACATAATAGGGATGTAAAGAAGTTTCCTAGTTGAGTCCCTTTAAATGAATCTGACATTAGGCATGATCTCTCCTTATCTACTGCAGTACTTTGTCCACTTTTTCCAAAATTTGTGATTTTGACCAATAATCACTTTGATACAATCTCCACTTTTCGTCTCTTAAAACAACATTAATTATCCTATTTAAGCACCAAAATATATCCCAAAAAAATATAATTCCAATTAACATAATAAAATAACATCTTATCACTATGTATTCTTTTAAATATGCTCATACCAGTCTAATGAATGGCCAAGAAAAGGAGTTCCTAATCGATATTAGAAGGAAATCGGGTAGAAAGAGTATCTCTAAAAGATCTAAGCTTAAGGGCTATATACTATAACAATTATCTCCCAGAAAGTGAAGGGGATTAGCAACCCCTCCAAACAACAAATGCTTAATCATTTTACCTATGAAAATAAGTCTACTCTAATAAGCATCTTGGAAACTAAGCATAACTAGGAAAATTTTGCAAATTGGAGCTTCTTGGGAAGTAATTAGCAATTGGTTTCAAACCATCAACACCACCATTTTAGTATAATAATTGTGCTTTTAATATAAGACTAATCGAGGCCAAGGTAATGTACTCCTCATATCAACTCATCCATTTGGAGGTCACATTCATTAAGGAAAGTACTAAGATATATGCTTCTTTCATTTATAGATGTAAGTTTTCCTTTCAAAGGAATATTTTATAATGTAAATTGCAGGACATTTTCAACTCAATGAATGCCTCATGGTTGCTAATGGGAGACTTCAACGATGTTCTATATCCCTTGCAGATAGATAGAAATGTGTCCCCTAAGAATTTTACAATGGGCTTCCAGGAATGTAGAGGAAAAATAGGAGTAGATGATCTAAAGTTTGAGGTTCCCTTATAACTGGGAGCATAAACAAAGTTTGAGATAGAACATTCGTAAAAGGCTCGATATGGCTTTAGTAAATGGGCATTGGTTAGACAAATTTCCATAAAGCAAAGCCTTAGTACTCCTTTCTTTTCTGACCACTCCCTCATTAAAGTGACAAACTTATTTAACAATGTAAACCCCTTCAAATTCAATAATTTCCTTACAGTTGAGGGCTTTCATGAGGATATCATGAATGTTCTTTCTCATAATTTCTAGGGTTGCAAACTTTACATTTTTCTGAGGAAACTTGGGAAAATCAAAGATGAAATAAAGAGGTTAAAGATTAGAAAATGGGGCTCCAACACTTTATACCACATCACAAGCACAAAGATGGAACTCAATAAGATACAGGAGGAATTAGTGTATTGTCATAGGGATCGATCTCTTATTACCATAGAGAAGGTTGCACTCAACAGTTATATACAACTAATAATAACTCACAATTCTCTACAACAACAGAGGTATAGTGTTTAATGTCTTAAGGATGGGGATAAAAACATAAATGTTTTTTTTAAAACACAATCCTAGCAAGAAAGAACACCAATAAGATTGATTCCATCTTTATTGATGAGGGTGCTCTAATATGTGCTCCTGAGAAGACCGAAGGGGAAGCCTCTTTAATCCTTCATCTATAACTAGTTCTATAAAAGAAGGACATAAATCTCCTTTCTAGATCGGTAAATGCTCATTAGATAAAAAATAGTCTTCAAATGAGTCCCCTAAAGGTCCATGGACCAGATGGTATGGGTGGCCACTTCTTCTAAAGAGCATGGCCATTTATTGCCCTTATGATAGAAGTAGTGTAGAAATTCTTTGTTAAGGGAAGAATCCTCAAGGAAATAAACAGAACTTTCCTATATCTTATCCTTAAAAGCCCTAACCTTAGAAGTTTCAATAACTACAAACCTATCTTATATTACAACTTTTGTATAAAATTGTTGGGACGACCCGTTTCCGGAACCCAACTCATAACAAACGAATCATAGCTTAACTAATATCGCTTCATTTTTTTTCATTTACACAACATTCAAAGTAGTTTCAATTTCCAATTTGAAATTCATCAATTCCTCAATCCATTTAATCCTTCATATTCGATCATATCGCATTCGTATTCGAAAACATTTTAT